>PVJH01003651.1:0-138169 GCA_004026705.1 Nesogale talazaci | reverse complement strand
GCTACTCAATGGCTATCTCTAGATTAACAGGCTAGACTCCACCCCTGCATCCCAATCATGAAATTGACATCACAAATACATGACTACCACAGTGGGGATGGTGCAGGACCTGACACTATTTTCTTCTGTTTTACATGGAGTTGTTATGAGCTGGAACGGACGTGATAGCACCTCACAACAATCTCTCTTATGTTGACGTTGTGGTTACGCCAGCTCAACTATCTCTGCCCTTGCCTCTATTCCAGTACCAAGAATCTTATAACGAGTAGCTCGGATTAGGTTGCTTTGGAGAGAACATTCTTTTTCTTTTCTTTTCTCACAGCTATGTGGTTTATTAGGGACAAAACAGGTTACAATTCAGGATCAGGATCAGCTTGGGATACGAGGAACAACTTGGGACTTGGTTCCTCAATCAGGACAGCCTCATCCCAGTCACATCCATGGTCAGGCCTCTACATCAGACCCTGGCCCTTGCTCTTGGTCCTCACTTTCAGCCTGGCCCCTGCCCAAGAAAGTGTCACAAAGTTTGTTTTGTTGCTGATGCTAATAAATCACTCTATTGGGTGGTTTTACAACTCTTAAAATACATAAATACATTTTTCAAGGATATTTGTACATATGTTTCCATAATCATTTTCAGAACATTATCTTTTTACCTGAGCCCTTGGTACCAGGGCTTCTCTTTTTTCCTCCCTCCCCCACATGCCCACACTTGTGAACTCTTTATAATTATTTGAACCCTTGATCATTTATAAACTATTTTTCTTTCTATATTTTATACCATCTGTTATTCATCCCCTTAGGCGAGAGTGGATATATGTTGATCATTGTGTTTGGTTCCTCTTTTCTCCCTCTTCTCCCTACCCTCATGGTATTGCTCCTCTTATTATTAGTCCTGAGGGGTTTGTCTATCCTGGATTCCATGTGTCATGCACTCTTTTCTGTGCCAGTGTACATGCTCTGGTCTAGCTGGATTTGTATGCAAACTGAGGTCATGATAGTGGGGGAGAGGAAGCATTAAAAAAACAACTAGGGGAATGTGGCAGGTTTTGTTCGTGCTATACTACACCCTGGGGAGAGAGCATTCTTTTATCATCCTCAATCTCTCTCTATGAATATATATATATATATACATATACATATATATATATTCCCTCAATGGGAAAAAAGTCAGTATTCTTCTTTGCAGGGACTTTCTTTGCTTGGCTTAGCAATGGTATTTCATTTCACTGACTTTATTGTAATGAATAGAAAGCACTAATGAAAGTTACTATTTAGGTAATAAGACCACTAAAATATACCAGAGTCATATATAATCCATGGGTAAGAAGATGGATTCTGGACTCCCACTTAATTCTAGCCTCAGTCCCAGAAAAGTTAGTTCTTATAACATGGCCCTGCTTCATACCATAAAGCAATCATGGAAGATAGGGGTGACACTGCAAAGTGTGGTGAAAAAAGCAGACGGTGTCCTACTCTCTGGGGTCTTAAAGGCTTGTATTCAGACAAGAAGGTATTTAACTGAATTGTCAACTAAGTGCACATGGAAAATGTACCCCCGCCTGTATGATCCAAAGATGAAAAATACTGAAAGAGTCCAAATATGATAAAAGAAAGACATCAGAGCTTGAATTGTGGACACTCGATGTGTAGAAGTGTATGGAGGAGAGTGTGAGCCCAAATCTTCAGAGCACCTATTAGGATTAAGCCTCTGGCAGATATCCTCTGGCCCTTATCAAGCAATGAAAATAGTTTTGCTATCAGACAGAAATTATTTTAAACTTGATTATGGTGGATGTAACTATGGTATAATATGATACCTGGTCAGTTGACCTACCTCTTGACCCATCCTTAATTTGCTCTATTTTTAACTATTTCTCACTTATTCCACCATAGAAATATTCTCTCTGGCTTATTGTAATATTACTAGTGGTTTTTTCTCTCTTTCATTTTTCAATTTTGTTTTTATTTTTCCTTACTTTTGTTTTTTCCCAGTTTATGAAACACAGAAGGAGCAGAGGCATAGAGACAGTAACTGATGTAATACCACATGGATGAAGAGGGTTGGAGGAGAATCGGAAAGCAAACAAATAATAAAAGAGGGTGCACTGGAATGGTTTGTGATGCTGTATTTACTCATCTTTAAAAATTGACCTATTATATTTATGTGAATTTTATAACAATTAATTATTAGGGAAAGAAGCATTTATTTTCACAAATCATTTTGAAGTATGCTCATATTACAGTCTTCAATTCAGACTATGAGTCATTTCATGCGCTATCTATGTTTTTGTTGTTGGTTTCCCTTGATTTGGCTCTGACTTATGGCAATGATGATCATAGGTCTGAAAGGGTGTAGATCTCTAACTCCAACCATCTCTTTCATATGTAGTCTTTGCTCTTCATGAATTCTAATTTATTAAAAAATACTATTAAACTAGAGCTGACTGGAACAAACAATAGTAATTTACTCTTCCTGTATATTGCAAATGTGGTTTCTGAGTTACTGAGCTGTAATCATTTCTTCCCTTAATTTGAGTTATACTGGGATTTTAAAAAGAAGTGAACTTAATTTGCAATGCCAGTTGATTTGAAAACAAATAAAAAATTAAAATTTCAACAACAAAAGAGAAAGAAAGCAGAATTAGGGAGTCTTTATCTCTTTTTCTGAAGTTGCAGTTGCAGTTGTAGCCAGTGTGTCTCTGAAAGTTAATGTAGAAATAAAGATGACATTGATGAAAAAAAATTAAAGAAACTCAATGGGTAAGAACACACTTCTGGTTCTCGTGTTGATTTTTGTCTGAGCTACTTTCAGGACTAAAATTTTACTAGAAACAGATTGAAGAGCAAAATCACTGAAAACATTTATTTATTAGGTGTGGAGCTGAAAGAGGGCAATGCTCTAATAATGTGACTAAGTGATAGGGATTTCCTGAGTGTCGCATGCATTCAGACAGTGGCTCCCAAAGACTATGCCCTTGAAGTCAATAGTGAGTTTGAAATTTGGGTACCCAATACTCTCATATGCATGTGAAAGTTGGTCATTAAATAAGGAAGACCAAAGAAGAATTAATTTCTTTGCATGATGGTGCTGATGAAAACTATTGAAAGCACCATTGCCATAGAAACAGGCAAATCTGTTTCGGAAGAATTATAGCCAGAATGCACTTTAGAGGTGGGGAAGGTGAGATTTCACCTCTCATATTTTGGACATGTCAGGAGAGACCAGTCCCTGAAGAAGGGCATCCTGCTTAGGACGGTCGTGGAGCAGCAAGAAAGAGGAAAGCCCTGGACAAGATGGATTGACGCAGTCGCTGCAAAAATAGATGCAGACAGAAGAATTATTGTGAAGCTGGTGCAGGAACAGGCAGCGCCTCGTTCTATTGTACATGTGGTCATGATGAGTTAAAACTGACTCAAGGACGCCTAGGAACAGCAAAGATACTTTTTTGGAGTGTCAAGTTTCTGTGTTGCTTATGTCTAATGCTTAGTGCGAAAGGTTTCAATGAGATCAGTATTTGAGTAATGTCAGCCTCAGCCTCAGCCGCAGGGAGCGGGAGCCCTGATCTTGAGATAAAGAAGATGATGTGCTGGGACACATACATATTAATCAGAAGAGAAAGGAGAGAGAGACAGGGGAGGGTGCAACTGCTGTTCGACTAGAAAAAGGTAAAGGGATGATTATCTGCTCAAAAGTAACTTGAGTAATTATTAATGAATGTAGAAGTTTGTAAGAAGCACTTTACCCCAATGCATTTGGTTATTTATTACTTTTTATAAGGATACTTCTACTGCTGTTGACAATCATGGGAGAATTTCCTCCTTACCTTGAAGTGCCAAAAATATATTCAAAACCACCTTCATTTAGCACACACGCACTCTTTCTTTTTGATCCTATCTTGGGCTAACCTGAATTTTTCTTTGACATTTTCAGTTTGCTTGAATTGTTTTTCAAATTCTGAAACTCATGAAGTGACAATATTATGTAAGTTCATTATTATTTTTTCATTGCCTGGTCAAGTATCCAGCATATAGTCAGTGGACTATATTGGTTGGAAATGTTACATCATTTTGTTTTGAAAGATGAAAATACTTTATTAAAACTTTCCTCTACTTCTCAAATGCTTCCTCCCCACCACTATCATGATCCCAATTCTACCCTACAAATCCAGCTAGACCAGGACCGACTCAGAGGCCACTGGTCTGGTTTTTGTTTGACATTGTTTTCTGCATTGACTAGAGGGAAAACCAAGACACAAGTACTCAGAAAAAAAAAAAAAGACTGGAGGGTAACACAACAAAGAGCTAGAAATCACTGGTACAGATGGGAACTAGAAATATGGGGAATCCAAGACAAATGATCCCTTCAGGACCAGTGGTGAGAATGGTGATACTGGGAGGGTAGAGGGAAGGTAGAGTAGAAAGAAGAACCGATAAAAGGATCTACATATAACCTTCCTGGAGCATGGACAACAGAAAAGTGAGTTAAGGGAGACATTGGGCAGTGTATAATATGACAAAGTAATAATAGTTTATAAATTATCAGGAGCTCATGAGGGAGTGGGGAGCAGGGATGGAGGAGAAAAAATGAGGACCTGATATCAAGGACTTAAGTAGAAAGAAAATGTTTTGAGGATGATAATGGTAACAAATGTACTACCTTAGCACAGCTGCAATGTCTTCACTGAGGACTCTGGAGTTCGCTAATCCCTGCACATGACACTCAATAGACACCTGACTCATACTGTAGCAGAACTCTCTCTCTCTCTCTCTCTCTCTCTGCGTCTCCTCAAACTGCGGACCACTGTGAGTGGTCAGTGAGGATTAATGAGTGAGAAAATCCCTACCATGCTCATGGGTGATGTCCTTTGACTACTCTCAGTGCCCTATATATATGTTTTGGATATGTAGAGATGCCTCTACTAAAGGGACTGCTGGTGTGCTTGTGGCACAAGTATTCTCAACATTTTATGTAGGCTTAATCCAGATGTTAAGAGTCTTCTTTAGAGGTTAATGGCATTGGGTTTATTTTCTATCACCCCGGTAAGAAGGTTCACATGATAACAAATGACTTTGCTAGAGAGGATAGCTGGGAATTGAATCCTCAGTACATTGATTCCATTCCAAGCCAAACTGTTTTCCTAAAGAAGGGAAAATGTTGTATTGGGGATAACGTGTCCTCTTAAGTGTTCTCACCTCTAGTAGGAAAAATTCAATTTCCCTGAAAGATATGTCACCACTTTTCACTTCCTGAGACTTTAATCTCTGTTTCACAGTGGAAATGGAGCTGAGGATCAAAGATGCAATACAAATTACTGGGTCATGTTTTGAACCCTACTTGTGTGGTCATCAGAATGTCTAGGAGCAGGAGGTGACTGGCAGCAGATGGAGAGCTGTGGGAGTGTCAGAGGACAGCAGGGAAGGCTGCTGAAATTATCTGAACACAGAATAGTGATTTTGATACTGTGTTCTGCCATCAAGCACAGATTATTAGCTGTACAAAAATCAATTTTCTTTGATAGTGTCTCTATGTGCTCTACCTCTTCACTGAAATTTAGGTGATGACCAAAGTAACTTCAGACAATATATCGTGGAACACATTGGGAGTTTGTTGCATTTAGCTGCTCTGGACATTATAAAATCAATAGAATACAATACTCAAGCCAAATCTCAAAATGGATACTGTATTTTTCCTATCTCCCTTGTAATTTCAATCAGATACGCTTTTTTGTTTCTTGTCCAAGGTTGTTTGGTGAGCATTCAGCTTCTTGTAAAAAACTAAGTGTAAAATATGGATATGCTTCAATCTCATCATCACACATGTATTTAGTTCAAAATATGTGCAAAGTACATAAAAGGTTCTCTGAAAGAACCTTTATAAGGTTCTGAAATATAAGCTTTATATTTGTCCCTCCTCCTCTCCCCACTCATAGCATTGACCAGATGATATGTAGTATTGCAGTTTTACCCCTTTTTCAATTTACAAGATCATCCTTTTATGACAGAATTAATATAGCTATATTGCCATCATGTAGGAAGCAAGAAAGAAACTATGGTTCATAAATTCAGCATCGTAACCAAAGATTACTAGCTCTTTGGTGTGTTTCCCTCCAGTCTTTTTTTCTGAGTACTTGTGTGTTGCTTTTCCCTCTAGTGAATGCAGAGCACGATGTCAAACAAAAACCAGACCAGTGGCCTTTGAGTTTGTCCTGGTTCATAGTGACCCCATGGGTGTCCTCCATAGGGTTTTAAAAGGCTCTGATATTTCAGAAGATGGATTTGTGAGTACAAATAGCCTTGGGATGCTAGTCTAGCATTATTTATGTCACACCAGTGCCTATATCTATATATAGGCTTAAAAAAGTTTGTAGAAATTTAGATTATCTTTTAGTTCATTTTTTTTAATGAATCATTTTATTGGGGACTCATATAACTCCCACCACAATCCATACAAACATCAATTGTATGCAGGCCACATTTACACACTTATTGCCATCATCACTCTCAAAACATCCTCCCTGTCTCCAGGCCCCCAGTATCAGCTCTCTATATTAGCTTTCCTCCCCCCCCTTCCCCTTGAACCCTTAGTAATTTACAAATTGTTATTTTTTTCATACTGTACACTGTCCAATGTGTCCCAACACTTGCTTCCCTGTTGTCTGTGTCCCAGAGAGGAGGCTACGTGTAGATCCCTAAAGTTGGTTCTCCCTCTCTATTCCTCCATCCCTCCACCCTCCTGATATTACCACTCCTATTACTAGTTTTGAGCGATCATCTATCCTAAATTTCCCAGGTTTCCAACTTCACTGTACATCTCCTGGTCTAGCTGGATTTATGTGGTAGAATTGGGGTCATGATACTGGATGGGAGGCAGCATTTGGGAACTAGAGGAAGGTTGCATATTCCATTGCTACTATCCTGTATCTTAACTGGCTCATCTCTTCCTTGTAATCCTCTCTGCAAGAGGATGTCACCTCACCTATTGATTGGCTTTGGGTCCCCAATCTGTACTCCCCTTTGTTAATAATAATATAATTTTAGTTCATTGATGCCTGACACTGGATCCCTTCACCACCTCATGATCACACAGGTTGGTGTGCTTCTTCCGTGTGGGCTTTATTGCTTCTGAGCTGAATGGCCGCTTGTTTACTCAAACCTTTAAGACCCCAGATGCTATATCTTTTGGTAGCTGGGCACCATCAGCTTGCTTCACCACATTTGCTATGCACACATTTGTCCTCAGCGATCATATCAGGAAAGTGAGCATGCAATGTTATGCTTTTTAGTTCTTGAAGCCTGATATCGAATCCCTTTGACACCTCATGATTCCACAAGCTAGTGTGCTTCTTCCATGTGGGCTTTGTTGCTTCTGAGCTAGATGGCTGCTTGTTTACTTTCAAGCCTTTAAGACCCCAGATGCTCCATCTTTTGATAGCCGGGCATCATCAGCTTCTTCACCACCTTTGCTTATGCACACCTTTATCTTCAGTGATCATGTTGGAAAGGTGAGCATCTTGGAATGCCGATTTAATAGAACAAAGTGTTCTTGAACTGAGGAGGTACTTGAGTGGAGGTCAATGCCCATCTGTTGTCCTACTACTAACCCCATAAGTATGCACATTAATCTCTTTCCCCATTATCACTTATAAATATATGTTCCTATGTACATACCTGTATTTGAGCCTCTATAAATGCCCATTATCCCCCAGTTCCTTCCTCTATTTCCATTTGTTTTCCTCTTGTCCCACTATCATGCTTACTCTTCATTTGGGTTTCAGTATTTTCTCTCTGTTACATTAGTCTTAATCAATGTCTATCGGCCTTCTCTCACCCACCTTGTCACTGAATTTGTATCAATTGTTATTCCCTTTTTCCTGAGCTGGTCGACATCACCACCTTTCCCCCTCCTCCCCCTCTTCCATGTCCCCTATCCTGGTACCATCAGTCCTGTCATTTTTGCCTTCAAATTCTTTGTCTAGGCTATCTTGTCAAGATAGACCTGTAGAGGTAACAATATGTAAAAAAGGTCTCCTAAAATGAAGCAGCTTAAGCAAATAAAACAATGATAACAACAGCAAGAAAACCCCTCAATGTACTATACATATATGTAAAAGAGTAATACAAATGATAGCAATATAAAAACCTGTATAAAGTTCAAGTTCTGTAGTTGACCTTCTAGAGTGACCCCTGGCTGAGTCAGATGGGGTGCCAATACCCTGGTCCCAAAGTATATCCTTGGCACTCCATCTGTGACTCTACTCTCTGTTGCACACTCTTAGTGCTTTGCATTGGTGTGCTTGTGTGGGGCAGGGTATAATCTTGACCCTGCTTCTTCTTCCTGGCCCCAATAGTCCTTGGGTCAGCGAGGGTAGCCATATTTCATAGTGGGGCTGGCCGTATAGTCTTCTTTGTGCATTATCTGTTCTGAGTGGGAATATCCTCCTGAAGGCTCGGTGGGCCATGATGCACGTAATTTTATCTTCCTCCATTTTCATTTGTTCTCATATGCTCTGGTCAGGCTTATCTCACTCTCCAAGCTTCAGCTTCAGTGCTTGCCTCCAAGGCAAATTCCTCTGGTAAAGAGGTGGCTGCCCCTATAGTTGGGGTTGGAATTGTGTTCTCAGGTCCCTCCACTGGTTCTCCACTCCATGCTGTCATGCTGCATTCACATCCTGGGTCTCCGGGTTTAAGTTTGGTCACTCTTTCCCTGAGAAACTGAGTGTATAAACAATGCGCTCCCCTTTGATGGTTTAGTACCCCCTTTCTACACATCACCATCTGCCCCTCCTCTCCCGCTCCTCCCTCCTAGTTGGCTAACATATGTAGCCCTAGATTTGATCTGGCCCCTGCTACAATACCTGGGCCTTCTCCTAGGCTTTTCTATATATAGTAGCCTTTTCCCGGTGCTCCTTTCCAATTTTAAAATTATTATTATGCTTACCTCAGCGGATTCATATGGTACATGTCCTTTTGCGCTTAGCTAATTTCACTTAGCATAATTTCCTCCATTTCTTCCCATGTGGTGATGTGCTTCATGCATTCATCACTGCTTTACAGTGATGCATAGTACACCATTGTATTTATGTAACAAAGAATTTTAATCCATTCTTCAGTTGATGGGAATATGGACTGCTTCCAACTCCTTGCAATTGTGAACTGAACTGTGATGAACATTGGGGCACAGATCTCTGATCATGGATTGTTGCTTGCCTCTTCTGGGCATATGCCCAGTAGGGGGATTGCTAGGTCGTATGGTAGCTCAATTTCCATCTGTTTTAGATATCTCCAAGTTGATCTCCATAGTGGCTGTATGTACCTGCAGGTGCACCAGCAGTGAATAAGCATCACTATCTCCCCACAGCCTCTCCAAAATTTGTTACTTTCTGACTTTTTGAATTGGGCTCTCCTTGAGGGTGTTAGGTGGTATCTCATTGTTGTTTTGATTTGCATTTCTCTTATGGCTAATGATAGAGAACATTTTCTCATATATATATTGGCCTCTCTGATTTCTGCCTCTGTGAACCTTCTGTTTAATTCCTTTGCCTACCTTCTCAGTGGGCAGTTAGTTTTGCTCTTTTTGGAAGCTATCAGGGTATTGTAGATTTTAGTAATAAGGCTTTTATCTGATTTGTCATTGCTAAAGATGTTTTTGCAGTCTGTCTGCTCTCTTATTACTCTCTTGGTGAATTCTTTCAATGTGCACAGGTGTTTTATCTTTAGTATATCCCATTTGTCTATTTGAGCCTCCTCTGTGTTTGTGCCTTTCCCTATTTCTGTTAGCCTATGTAGTCCCTGTGCCAATGTTCTCAGATTGTTCCCAATTCCCTCATTGATGGCCCTAACAGTTTGGGGTTTTACTTCAAGGTCTGTGGTCCACCTTGAATTTATTCTAGTGCATAAAGTGAGGTAAGGGTCTTGCTTCATTTTTCTATAGGTAGATATCCATTTTTTTTTTCCAGTACCACTTGTTGAAAAGGGCATCTGTTTCCCATTTGATACTTTTTGGGTCCTTATCAAAGATCAGTTGTCTGTATGCTTGTGTTTTTATTTCTGGACTTTCAGTTCTTTTCCATTGGTCTGAGTATCTGCCATTATGCCAATACCATGCTGTTTTGACCACTGTGGCTATATATTATGTGCAAAAGTCAGGTAAGGCAAGCCCTCCCACGATGTCCTTCTTCTTGAGGAATTCTCTACTAATTCTGGGCATCTTCCCTCTCCATATGAAATTGGTAATCATTTTTTCCATTTCTTTGAAGAAGGAGGATGGTACTTATGTCGGTATTGCATTAAAATTATATAGTGCCTTGGGTAGGACTGTCATCTTTACTACATTGAGTCTTCTGATCCATGAGGATGGAATATTTTTCCATTTCTTGAAGTCATTCTTGGTTTCTTGTAATAGTGTTCTATAATTTTCCTCATATAGATCTTTTGTTCTTTTTGTCAGGTATATCCCTAGATATTTCAATTTGTTCTTTGCTATTGTGAAGGGTACCTCTTTTTTAAAATCTCCTCTTCTGTGGTCTTATCTGATGTGTACAGCAGACCAATCGACTTCTGATTGTTGATCTTGTATCATGCCACTCTGCCATACTCCTCTATTGTTTCCAGTAATCCCTTTGTGGAGCTTTTGGGATTTTCCATATATACAATCATATCATCTGCAAATAATGATAATTTTACCTCTTCATTCCCCAGGTGTATACCTTCTATGACTTTTCTTTGCCTTATGCTGTTAGCTAAAACCTCCAGTACGATATTGAACAATAGAGGGGACAATGGACATCCCCGTCTGGTCCCCTTTTTCAGTGGGATTGTGTTTGTCTTTTCTCCGTTGACTATCACATTGCCTGTTGGTTTTTCATATACAGCTTGTATTTTCTTGGTAGAATTCTCCTGTGTAGCCATCTGGTCTGGTGACTTTTTTGTTGGTAGTTCCTTGATGACCTTGTCTATTTCTTCTATCATTGATGGATCTGTTAAGATTCTTGACGTCCATTGGGGACAATCTAGGAAGATATTGCTTTTCCAAGAATCTGTCCATGTCTTCCAAGTTGTTGAGTTCATCGGAGTATAGATCTTTATAGTTCTGAGTGACTGTTCTTTTTCATTAGGGTCAGTTGTGATATCCCCTCTTTCATCCCTTATTCTTGCTATTGAAATTTTCTCTCTTCTTTCTTTGGTTAAGTCTGCCAATGGTTTATCAATTTTGTTAATTCTTTGAACTTTCCTTCTATTCCTATCTTTTTGAGTGTCTTAAACATGAATTGGTGTTGAATATTGTCGAATGTTTTTCTGGCGTCTATGGATATAACCATATTATGCTTATATTTTCTCCTGTCAATATGATGAATGATACTAATGGTCTTTCATATATTGAACCACCCCTTTATTCCGGGTATGAACCCTACTTGGTCATGGAGTAGCTTGCTGGTTTTTGGTATATTAATTGGAACTAGGTGCCATTTTCCCAAGTATCTCAGACCCCTGGGCTCCCTCTTTGGGAGGTTGGTGTTGGTGTTTCTGTAGGCTGCTTTAGCCAACTGCCTTGAGAGGATGTATTTCACCTTTGTCCTCCTGAGGATGTGTTTCACCTTTGTCCCCACACCAGCCCCGTTGGCCTATGCTTTGTGCTCCAGCTTCCCTCAGGTATCCTTAGGGGCTGTTTGCAGTTGTACATGCTGTGATCTTATGGAAAGTATTGGCCCCCGCATAGGGGAACATACTTCAGGGATGGGTTAGGGACTGGGTGATCTGTTCCTGGCTGGGGCACTTCCCACAAGTAGGCAGGTGGGGGAGAGGGCCCACTACTTCCATTAGCATGCAGATCCACTGCTCATAATACAGCAGGGGGTAGGGTGGGGGATTGAGTAAAGAGAAAGGAGATTGCAGTAGTTAATCCCCAAAGGCTGGGGTCCCTGTGAAGCAGCTGCCCAAACTTCTTCCAGACTTGTGTCCCAGGCCTGGCAGAACCTGAGCATTGTGGCAGGAGGGGATCCTCTGTGTGTGTGTGTTTGGTGGGGAGGGGTGTTGGCAAGTCTGTGGGGAGCACTGAGATGGACCAAGAACTTTGTGAATGAGATAGGGGAGCTTGCTGACACGTCTGTGAGGAGCAACCAGGCGGGACTGGCCACCTCTTGGGGGGTAGAGGTGGGGAATACTGGCTGGTGGTTCTGTGCAGAGCACTGAGGCAGGCCATAAGCCACCGCAGTATACCTGGCTGGCCTGTGGTGCCAATCAAGACTGAACAGGCACCCTGAGCACCACAAAAGGGGCAGCTGGTGGGCCCAAGGCCACAGGTGTCTGCAGGCAGTGTAGGCAATGGGGTCGAAGTCAGCTTCTGGTTCATAGAAGTGCTCTGAGTTGTCTTGGGAATCACAGACAGATATGATACCCCTACTCTTCCTCCGAATCTCCCCACACACTGATCTCCACGGGCCTATCTGATCGCCCCCTTGGCCAAACCTCCAATGATTCTTGTAGTAGTGGAGTGGTTACCCATTGGATTACTGACTGCCAAGTCAGAAGTTTGAAATCACCAATTAATTCATGATATGAAGCTGATAGATTTTACTCCCATAACAAATTTGGTAACCTCCAGGGATAGAGACAGTGTGAGTCAGTATCCACTCAGTGGCAGGAACTGAGTGAGTTTATATTCTCTAGATAGAAAAAGAAGTCTCTCTAGAATAACATTTTCCAAATTGAGTTTTAAGGGAGTAGTGATTCAAGGGAAAAGAGATTGAGTTACACTGAGACTTGCAATTCACTCTATTGTATCAATGTTTCCAAAGTGTCCTGCAAAGACAGACATGTGTTTAACTCAGCATTTCACATATTTATGTGAACAAGGAGCACCACCCCATTTTTCAGAATTGTACATGTTAGCATTTTAATTAAATGTACTGAAGGAACTCCCATCTGGGAAAATATATATTCCTATGAAATATAATGTTAATCATTATTTGGAAACAATTTTAATAACAGTGTCAAAGAAGGAACTCTTTATTCTACTTAAAAAATCTTATTAACAGGATTGAATGTTAAGTGCCTTTTCAATATCTATTGAACAAATTAGATTTGTTATTAAACCTACTAACAGGATATAATATAATAAAAGTTCTTCAAAATTGAACCATCTTTAAACTCTTGGGATAAAACAAATTTGGAATTGGTACATGCAATAAACCTTGGTTTCTCTGTTACTATTTTACAGCCCATAGGAATCACATCAATATTCATAAGTGAAATAGATCTATGACATTCATTTTGTCTAACTTTGGCAGATTTTGATATTTGGAATATATATTCATTACATAGGATGGTATGAGTATGTTCCTATATTTTTCTCAGTACAGTAAGTGTTTATAACCAGCATGGGGATTCCTTCCTCCTTGAATGTTTGAAATAATTCCCTGGTTAATGGTCTGAAGCCTTTTATGGGGGCTGTTCTTTAATAACTTCATCAATAATCGCCCCAGTATAGTTCTTGTCAGATATTTTCGCTATTGTTGCTAAACCAAGTCTTGTAGTTTATATATTTCTTCCCCAGAAAATAGTGTGTTTTGTCAAGGTTGTATAATTTGTTTATTTATAATTAACTATGACAGACTTATACGTTCCAAATATTTTCTACATCTTTTTTCCTTAATTATGCTGTTTCTACCTCTTTCTCTGTTCAAGCTGTTAATTGAACATTAACTCTACTAATTTTCTGCTTTTATTATTATTACATACATGTCTGCCTTTATTACTATTCTTTTTTGTTTTCTGAAGCTAATTTTTCTTCTTTTACTTAAATATTAATTTGAATTTTTTTCCTTTCTTTTTTTGATTGTCAAAAAATAAAAAAGGCTTGGATATAAATTTGGATATAAAATTGACGTTTGTGTTGTGTAAAGGTTTTGCCCTTTCTAAAGGGGTCAAAACATATGCCTTTCATGCCACTTCTTGCTGAACTGACTGCTTGAGACTTTGCCATGGATTTATATCTATTAGTTCCAGAGAAAGCTTCTCTGTGTTTGTCCCTATTGACAAACTTGTGTTATGAGTTGGAAGTGCCTGGAATATAATTCCACATAGTTGACAGAAGCATGCAAGAAAAGTAGGCAATATTTCATTTTATATGTTAGTTTGACTTGCCTGTAACCACCCCTGCCTCCCTCACCCACGGCAACTCTCCACCAAGAAATGCTCTAGTCCTGACATCTGACACCTGTGGATATGAGTTTGTTTGGAACCAGGATCTAAATGGATGTGCTAGGTTAACCTAAAGTTATTCCTGGAATATACTCCTAATAAAAAATTAGTAAAGTGGAAGGATTGCCAAAAAGAGAAAGAGCTTTGACAAGATTTATTGACATGGTGGTCACAACAACGGCTAGAACATGACAGTGATTCTGAGGATGATGCGGGACTGATCAGTGTTTCATGCTTTTGTACATATGATTGCCATGAGTTGGAAGTGACTCATCGACACCCAACAACCTCAGCAACAAATATGATCTACATCCTTATAAAACAGGATGTGACAGACACCCAGAGATAAGATTGACATGTTAAGATGGCAACAGGGGCTGGACATATCAAGACATGCCTGTGGCCACAAGAACCTGAGGAGACAAGGAAAGATCTTGCTCTAGAGACTTCTAAGATAGCATAGCAATGTGAATGCCATGAATTCCAATTTGCAGCCTCTACAACTGTTAGTAAATAAATTTTTCATGTTTTAAGCCACCCAACATGTCCTTTTTTTTGTTACACCATGCCAGGAAACAAATACATTGGCCTAATATTAGATAGGAAAAAAGAGAATACTAATTGGTTCTTGATTCTGTTAACCTGGTGCATTAATACTACAAACTTAACAAACCATTCAAAGATATTGATAATCCAGAAGAGCAGATGACCTGTATTGGAAGGTCTGAGAACTAGCAATAGCTGCATGGCTCAGAAGAATCATTAGGCCCATCATTCTTGAACCTACAGAGTAGCCCTGTGCACAAGGACTTCTCAGGAAGTCAACATCTCTAATTCAGAAGGTCAGTCTTCACCATAAAATGAAGTTTGGGAGCTACTATTAAAATTTTGTTTATTTTCTTTCTCATCACTCCTGCTGTCTTTTCAGTGTCACTCAGTTTCAGAAACTGGTGGGAACTGTTCATTTCAGTAAGGTGTACTCTAGCAAAACCCCAACAAGCCTGGGTGCTGCCAACAGTTCGTGATTGACTGCTAAGCCTTTATGTTGGTGGTTTGAACTCACCCAGGGACTCTGTGGAAGAAATATCTGGGGGCACTGCCGCTGCAAAGATCAAAGCCAAGAAAACCCTATGGAGAACCTCTATACTGCAATCCACAGGGCGCCATGAATTTTACTCCAACTCATTGACAACTAACACAATCAGAGGAAGCATTTGGGAATGACCTGGTGGTGCCAATGGTGCACACTCTGGCCGTGATATGAAGAGTAAGGGGTTTGAACCATTTCTTCTGAAGAAAGCCAAAACATTAATCGTTGGAAACCTCACTGAGCAAAATTCAGTCTGACACACCTAGGAGCTGCCTGACTCAGAAGTGGCTTGATGGTAACTAGCCTGGCAAGCAACCCCCAAAGCCAATTTTATACATACCTTATAAAGTATATTTTACTTCAGACTATGTCAAATACTCTTCAGATTCTATAATAAACACGCAGAAAAAGTGCTTTAATTTATATAGACTGATTTCTTATTTGACTCAACTGATTTTAGGAAGAGAGTTCTGGGGCCCTTTGCCACAGCAAGGGAAGCTCCAGCTGTCCCCATAACCTAGCAAAGAATGTCTCACCATTCCCTAGCTCCAACCTCTTCCCTTATCTCCAGCACAGAAGGCCCCAGCCATGCCTGCAACCCAGGATAGCACTGACTGTCCATAAGACCTGACCAGGAATTCCCAGAATTCCCCACATCCTGACGAGGAAGGCCTGGGGCACCCCAGTGAGCAAAGGATGTCCCAGTTCTCCTCACCACCAGTCAAGGAAAGTTCCAGCCATCCTAGCAACAGAGCAAGAGATAATTGCCCCATGTGATTTGGCAGTTCACCCAGAATGAATAGCACTAACACAGTGTTTCAGAAATAGCAGTTAATGATAGTGCATGCAAAAAAAATCAATAAAAACAATATTAAAAAAATTCCTACCCAAAGTATACTCTGAAGAAGAGGCCATGGAAGTACCAGAAATTGAATTCCAAAGAATGATGCTTAGATGTCTTTAAGGCATGGGGAAAAGAATAAAAAAGTAGAAATCTACTCCAAATAGATCTGTCGAAAAGAAACAATAAGATAACAGAATTAAACAACACAGTAAAAGAACTTAGTAATAAAATTAAAGAAAAGGAAAACTGAATTTGTGAGTTTGAAGACAATTCTTTCAAATATAAACAATTATGAGAGAAACAACAATAAACAGAGGAATCAGAAGAAAGCCTACAAAGGATATGAGGCATCATCAAAAGGAGTGACCCACATTTCACTGGGATTCTGGAACAAGAAGAAACAAAAAATCTACAGAGAAAATCATACAAGAAATCATGAATGAGATGTTATGTAACACCATAAAAGAGAAGAAAACAATTATACAAGGAGATGGAAGACCCACAAGCAGAATAAACCCAAAGCAAAACATTGTGGCATATTGTAGTAAAAATATCCAATATCAGGGAAAAGGAGAGACTCCTTTTGGGGAAAAAGAACATTCATTTACAAAAGAAAACCAACAGGGATAAACTCAGATTTCTCAGAAGAAACCATGCAGGCAAGATGACAATGGAGTGATATATATAAAATCCTCAAAGAAAGAAAGAAACTGCCAACCAAGAATCCTTTATCCAGCAAAACTCTCTTTCAAATATAAGGGTGTTTCCAGACAAGGAAATTTCAAAAGGAATTAGTAAAAACAAGACTAGCCTTACCAAAACAAAACAAAACAAAAAACTGATGGGAACATTTTGAACAGAGAATCAACAGAAGCAGGAGGCAAACCTGAGAGCAACAAACAAGTGAAGAGCACACAGAAATCAATATAGTGAAAACAACACTTCAAGCAGCACAGAAAAAGAAAAAACACAAAGAAACCAGTAGTGAGAATGAGAACAAGAAGAGAGTTCATTGAGCATTACTTTTTTTTTGGTGAATGGGGTTTTACTTTAAACACCACTAATTTTTAGTATGAGGGAGCTTGGTAGCATAGTAGTTACGCACAGGGCTGCGAACTGCAAGATCATCAGTAAGAATCCACCAGCAGCTGTGTGGGATAGGAATCTGAAGAGCCAATCCTGTCCCTCCTAACAACTCTGAAATCACTCAAGAGCCTTAAATATGTCTTTCCCAACCAGCAAAATCACTGTGATCTGAAATAATAACCTTCAAATGTTGTCAGTGTTGCTTCAGAGTTGCATGTTCACAGCAAAAGAGCCACCCACGTATGGCTGTGAGCCACAGTTTGCGGGCCACTGGTATAGGAGAACGATGGACTTTCTATTCCTGTGAAGAGTGGCAGTCTTGGAAACTCACGAGGGCAGTGCTACTCTGTCACATTAGGGAGCTGAGTCGGTATCAACTTGGTAGTAGTGAATTTGCCTTCTTAAAAACATTATATTTCCTTATGTGGTCAGACAATACATCTTATTTTTTTCCTTTCCATATGCACATTTCTTTGCTTTGTTTTTGGTGTCAGTATTTGATTCAGCAAACATATTAGCTCTTTCATTTGCATATCTTGATTCTGAGAAAAATCTGCTTTCTGAATTAGATAATCTATTTTAACAGCCTTGAATGGACAAAGGGGTTATAGTACTTAAGCTTCACAGTAAGTACAAATAAGATACCATAAACTTTTATAATCTATTGTTTTGGAAAAAAACTTTCTCAATATTAGTGGGCATCAAAGTCATCTGTACACTTGCAAGTTAAACTACAGATTGGTAAGCAGGTTGCCATGAGGTCTGAGGATATGCAAGTCTAACACCTCAGTGATGGTGAAGTTGATGTTCTTGGGCCACTTTGAGAACCACTTCTCTAAAACCTTGTGCGTGTTCTGTTTGTTTAAGAACCCTAACAGAAATACTTGTAAGAGACACACAAAACCCTTGCTCCAATATAGAGTAAAGGGATATTGTCAAACTCGACAAGTCCCAAATGGTGTCAATCCATTGATTGTGACTGTAAGTCTAAAAAAATCTATTTCTCCTCCAGCAACAAATGCTGCTCTGAATCCATCTCTTTTGTTTTCTGTCTGCCTTGGTCTTCATCTGAGGTGTTATTATTCTCAGGGATTTGGAAGCACGGTCCTATATAGCCAGTGCTCTGGCATGCTTTATCCTTGTGGCAGGCATCATTTGAAATACACAGACTCTTGCTCTCTCAAGCACCTGGAGAAACACACACACAGTTCTTTATACTTTGATCTATTTTCTTACTTACGAGAGGGTGATAGACGAGAGAAATGTAGACACGTGCAGGAAAGACGAATGCCGCGAGAAGACAAACAACACCAGTAAGCACGGTTAAGGCTCTCCTGGCTTTTGCTGAATTCCTTCGACTCTTTTGCCTTTGGGTGTGCACATTTATTTGAGGCTTATATGATGTTTTTTTTTGCTGTTCAAGACAGAAGAGAAGAATTCATATCCTTTTGCGAAATGTTGATTCACTCTCCATTCTCCATGGAGAATTACATAGGGTTCTCCATCTCAATTAATTCTGGGTCACCAATAAATAATCATAGAATTTTAGGTTATCCAAGTATTTCTGTCAGGGTTCTCTAAAGAAACAGAACACACACACACACACACACACACACACACACACTAAGGGATTGGCAGATACCAATTAGTGATGGCAAGTCTGAAGTTCTAAAGACCAGCAAGTTGGAAACTCAGGAAAGGGTTGCTGTAGCACTTTTGTATCTGAAATCCATAGTGCAAGGTTGGTGGCTAAAAACTTAGGCAGGGTTTCTAAATTATAATATTAAGGTATCAATATTAAGGTAGAGATACTCTTCTCTTGGAAACCTCAAGTTTTACTCATAAGGCCTTGAACTGTTTGGATGAAGCCCACCCACATTATCAAGGATGATTTACTTTACTCAGTCAATTGATTTAAATGCTAATTACTTCTACAAAATGCATTCAAAGCAGTATCTCTACGAGTGTCTCAGCAGACAACTGGACACCATAGCCTAATGGCCAAATGGGCACATACAATTTACCGCCATGCCTATTTAGTAATGGCCAAAGGTAAAAGGACAATGAACATTTTGCATATCAACTGAATCTCTTACAAGTTGGCTTTGATGGGAGTAGGAGACCAACAACATTTTTCTGCTCAAATATGCTGGCTGAGCATGCCACTTCTAATGTGGGTAGGCTACCATCATTGAGTAGGGCACCCCTGGCTGTTTGGTACTCAGATTAAGATCTTATGAACACAAAATTTGATCGTTGAACCATAATTAAGCTACCCTTGTTCCCACAGGCCAGAAGAGAGAGCCATCTTGAATTGGTTGAAGTCTTGTCTTAAGCATATTGAGGAATTTGTTCCAATAATCCTAAAAGCCAAAAGAGTTCATTCCAGCTCTCGATGGTTTTAGGAGTACAGAATAGAACTGCTTCTAGGACTTTCAAGGTGAGACCTTTCTGAAGCGGTTCATCAGCCTTTCCCTTCAAGATACTTCCAAGTGAGTTCAAACCACCAATCTTCTCTTAAAGAATTGATCACTTGCCTGTTCTCCCCACCCAGGAACTCTTCCAGTCATTCTAGGTATCTGTTTGTAGTGTTTTCTTATTGCCACACTGATGAAATTATCTTCCTTATTTATACATCTCCTTAAAACTTAAGTCCATTTATTTCTGTTATAAAGGTAGAAATCAGTGTAGGTTTACCCTGATAATAATACAAGGAGTACAAATTAAATTATATGGTTTAAGGCAAAATATTGGGAGACTCATCTGTTTATTCCTTCTTGGTCTAGTTAGTTCTTAATCCTCTTAGTGATTTTTTATTTTCCTTTTTTCCTGGTAGTGCCTTTTGTGTGTCTTTTTCATCTACCACAATGTTTGTACCATGATGTGGTGGTTTAGTGGTGGAATTCTTGCTTTCTGGGTGGGAGATTCAGGTTTGAGTCCTGCCAGTGCACCTGATGGGCCACTACTACTTGATGGAAACTCAGGTGTTTCTATGATTAAAAAAAAAATGAAATTGACTACCATTGAGTTAGGGAACCTTTAGAGCAAGCTAAATCTGTCATGTGGGCTTCAGAGTTTTACTTTTTAGCATTGTAGAATGTCTCATCTTTCTTCCGTGGAGCATCGGGTGGTTTTGAACTGGCAACCTTGTAATTAGCAGCCCAACATGTAACTACTACGCTACTATGGTGCTATGAAACCAAATAGATTTCAGCAGAACATCTAGACTAAGATGAATGAGGAATACATTTCTGTGCTGGGCTTCCAAAATTCAGCTGATGAAAAACCCATGGGTCACAATGATCTGATCCACACCTGAGGATGGGAACGGCACAAGGCAGAGTATTTTGTTCTAGTGTGCGTGGCTTTGCCGTGAGTTGGGGCTGACTTAGCAGCAGCTAACAACAACAAAATGTTTGTCAAAAGTATACCCTTTAGGAATAGTATGTGTCGATTGCCTACTTGTTTTGTGTCAGCTAGTTTCCTAAGCGTTTCATGCATCTTTGCATGCTTTTTCAAATGAGTAGATATGCATTATTGGAGCCTCTTGGGTTTTATTTTTGCATAAAGATTTAGACATTTCTCTCAAGCGAACAGAAATAATTTTTCCTGGTCATTATTGCCTGCTTTTTTCCTATCTTGTAAGGGTTCTCTGGAAATTGATTTTTGATTTGCACCAGTTGTTTTAATATTCCAGTGTTTTCCAATTCTGTCAGTATTAGTAGCGCCGATGAACACTGCAATTTACTCTGGCATTCAGGGGAGCTCAATATGCTAATTAAAAGATGCTGATCAGGAGATGTTAAAATTCTTCCAGGATCCCAGTTAAATATAACACAAAAATTTCTGACAGAAAAGAAATGGATGATAACAAATATAGAAGCAGGTGGCAGAAATCGTTTAAAAGATTGCTAGATGTCATTCTTGAAGATCAAACAAAATAAGAATACTATCCTGAACAGAAATGTTTAACCCTTGATAATTTTTGAGAATGTCTGTGCCTAGTAGAAGGATTTATTCTTTCCTTTGGGTGTTTAGCAATAAACATTAGACACCCTTTAGCCTGTCTGCATCACTGTACTAGGGCTGGGGACTGTGATGGGGTTGTAGTTCTTGTCCTGGAGAAAGAAGCCCCCAAAGTGCAGATGACTGCTGACAACACTCCTCACATCTGCCCCCACCCCACCATGCATGCCTTCTGTGCTGAGAAGGACAAGACTTCCCAACTTTTGAAATGCTAAAGAGGAGTGCTTTAAATTGAGGTGCTATATTTGAGAATAAAAGTAAATGTTCTCTGGGGAAAAGACATTATTTTTATTCTTAATGGACACATCATAGGAGGAAGTATGACAAAGAGTGGTGCTTGTGGGAAGGTGTGCGTGCTGGTGAGTCACACGTTAGGCCCAAGAAGTGCTGTCACTGTCCCAATCTGGAGCAAGCCTCCAGAGTCAAGAGTTAGCCAGTGCTAATCAAGGGAGAGTGCCTGCCCCCGGGCATTTGGGGCCTGAAGGCTGCAGTGAATGAGATCAATGCCCATGGCAGGCTGACCCTGTCAGACCCTCTTCATGTCCAAACAAGATGGATGGTTTGTTTCACCTTTCTCCTAACACATCTCCTCCTACACATTTTCTGAAGATTTCCTCAGATTGAGCAGCAGCCTTATCCTCTCCAAAACAAAAGCATCTCTAGGCTTTCAGCCACAGAAATCCCTGGCAATAAACATGAAAATATTTGGTCATTTGGCGTGATGCTTTCAATGAAGAGATAGCTAATCGGTCAGCAACAAAAACAGATTGATATTGGGTCAGTTGTGACGCATAGGGTCATAAGGTCGAACAGAACTATCCCTTTGTGTTTCTGAGACTATGAGTTTATGTGGGAAAAGAAATTCTCGTGTTTCTCTCATGGAGAAAGATTGCTTCAAAGGCCTGACTTGGAGCTTATTAGTCTAATATGTAAACCACTGCTACACTAGGATTCCTGATGGATTATGATTTGGGCTGCTAACCGCAAGGTCAGCAGTTCAAAGCCATCAGGCCCTCCAAGGTAAAAACTCCAAGTAGGAATTCTATAAATTAATCTTCATTGTACTCTGGAACATCATATCACATCACGACACAACACAACATAACCATTTCACATAATATTCTGATCAAATTTTTGTCGAAAAGTGATAAGAAGATTTTTAAAAGGCAACTTGATTTTTCTCAGAAAAATAATAAAAACATAAGATCTAAGCATATTGGAATCATCTAGCCTCAAGCCTGCCCTTTCCCCAGAAGCCCCACCTCGTCTTCTGACCATATTTGACTACATGCATGACATTTATAGTATCAGTCACCTATTAGGTCTCTCATGTGTAAGGGACTTTGCATCAATTACTGCTCATCTTCACTGAAACTCTGCCAAGATGGGCTTCATTATCTAGACTTTATTCACTGAAAGCTGAGGCTCTGCTCTTGGGATGGCACACAGATATCGGCTGGGTCTCTTCCTCCAACGGTCTCCTTGGCCCTCAATGCATCTACACAAAGTCATTATGAGCTTTCCTAACAACTAGTACAATCTCAGCTATGCCTATAAAAATATAGGAGCAGTATTATCAGCAAACAGAGCACTTTTGGAGGTCACAATAACATTTTCTAAGTATTAGGATTTAAACAACTATTACTCGTCTGAAAGAGTACTTAGTTAGTGAATCTCTGTGGGAAGGAGTGAGTGCTGGTGAGACCCAGGTCAGCCTCAAGAAGCAATGTCGCTGCCCCGAAGTGGCAGGTTCAAGTCCATTCAGAGGTGCTTTAGAAGAATGATCTGACAGTCAGTGTCTGAAAAGCCAGCCACTGAAAACCCACAGGTATGCTCTCATGTCATATTGATTCACAGAGTACTGGAAGATGTTTTTGAGAGAGTATTAGCAAGAACTCAGGAGAGCCAGGAGTGTGAGGTAGCTTCTCTTTGGAATGAGAGAATATACAACTCAGTTTCCTTGATCAAAAACAGGATTACAGATGGACATGGCCAGCCATAGTTTCCCATAGCTCAAGACTTGTGTGGACTGGGTGGTCTGTGAGATCTCCCTCTGCCCTGCTCAATGGGGATGGCACTTCCAGCTGTCTCTAATGCCTCAATTCAGCTTAGTTTTGAGCTGCTAGATTCATCCTCCAGAGCAATCAGGGAATATAACATTGTCCAAATCCCGACTGCTGTTATCAAGCATCATTGCAAAAATAGAGAATCAATGTGGGATCTGGGCCTCATGCTTGCACAGGTGAGAAATTGCTCAATGGTGGATAAAGACAGGAGGGATACTGCCAGGGACCGTTGCCTATGGATCACTTGCGAAGACTTGGAATCCTTGTTGTGGTTCTCCATGCTCCAGCTCCACACTGCCTGGGGCACCCTGGATGCAGCTTCATCTGAGCCTAGCACATGCTTTCTGTGCATATTTTGATGCGGGCAAGACTGTGTGTGTGCCCTTGAATCAGGAGTTAATGCTCCCCTGTAACTGGGGAATCAGGTCCCGTCTCATCCACTGCATAACTGATGAGGTGAAGGTAACGCTTGAAAGAGGGAGGATCATTCCTATTTCTTTTTTCATTGTTCTCCCCCCTTAAACAGAGGAAAGCAGCATGGTACGCACCGATAGAACAAATATCTGCAGACGTTTTGCCTTGTAATGTGTGTGCATCACACAAGGTGGCAGAATAAGCATAAGGCGATCCTCCGAGAGCACAGCTGTGATGCTGCATTGTTTGCAAGGCTGGAACCCGTCACTAGACTACCTCTGTGGCCACGGCGGTCTGTCTGCATGCTCACATGTTTGTGCTTGAATAGGATGTGTGCCACATGGCTTCATCATCACCAGCAACCAAACCCTTTGCTTTCCATGAGACACTGCGCTAAATGATCAGACTTCACTGCTTTCTTGAAAACATGTACTGACTTTTCATTCCAATTTATATGCCGTTTCCTTGATTGAAATCACAGGCTTATTCCCCATCAGCATTCTAGTTCAACTCAAGGGCATTGTAAAAACTCAGCCACGAGACAGTTTTATAACACACGATATCAAATTTTTGCGCCCCCCCCATATAGGATGTAAATATAAAGTTAAATATTTATTAAATATTTGCAAGGCTGATTAACACTGTTTGTTTTTCTCCATGAAGAGAATTAAAAGTCCTTGGGTTTATCTTTAAGTTTAATTGAATGGTTAATACTTAATTTTAATCATTATTAATTCAATTTTTAATGCAGTCATTTTTATGGCTGTGAATTAAATATTTTACCAGACTCAGGCTTGTGAACAAGGCTATTAGGAATAGGCTACATAAGACCGTCACACCATGCATCAGAAATACTAGGGAACCTTTTATTTTTTTTTTTTTTTTGTGCTTTTAGCCAATTTAGCACAAAGAAATGGGAAATCTCTCAAAGTCATGGGGAAAATATTTGATCTTTGGAATAAAAAATGGAAGCTATGCCCATGTCTTATTTACCATGTAAAATTCACAGGCCATAGCTTCAAAAGTTTTCATGGACAGCACTTATTTTCCCAAGTTTGAGATCAGAACCCCTCGCCCCTCCCTCACACCTATCAATTTATGGTGCTGTGGTGGCCATAGTGTTGTTACCTTAGTGGAGGCTTTGCCTTTAGTATTTCAAATGCCATCAGGGTCACCCATGGTAGGCAGATTTTGAAGAGTTTTTCAGACTAGAATGAAAGGCATAGCAATGTGCTGCCCCAGATTATCCAATGAACAAAACCCTGTGGGTTACGAGAACATTGTCTCATAGTGTTCAGGAGTTAAGTGCCTGGGTTGAAAGTGTCCAAATGCGCAAGGACCATGGCCTCAAACACTACTAATCGTTATGATGATGGTTCAGGACCAGGCTACATTTTAGTTTGTCATAGAGGAGGTTTGGAGAAGCCAGAACTGATTCAGGGACCATGGACCCTGACAACACCATATTGACAATATTAGAATGGATTCACTCCCTGCCAGTAAGTGGATGCCGACGCCTAGTGACGTGACCCTATTAGACAGGGCAGAAGTGACCCTGTGAGTTTCTCAGACTACAACTGTGTATGGGAGTAGAAACCCCTCTCTCTCTGTCGCAGCGTGGCTGGCGGTTTCAAACGAAGGACCTTGTGGGTCATGCTATATCAGTGGAGCCTTAGAATGAATGGTGGTAATCAGGGTCAAATGTGAATTCTCCTGAAAGTAGGCCAGTCCATGTAACCTGCTGGGCTGCTTGACGGAAACTTTGGTCATGTCCATCTGTTTTCCCCCCGTGACAATCACATTTTCTTCAGTGTTTCTGGTGAGCCCTGTTGGCTCATGCCACATATCTGTCCTCTCCAGTAGTTTAGCTCAGGATCCTGACTTCTAGCACCTGGTAGGTGGGCGCATCTCACCATTCTGTCCTCCCGAAACACCCACCCACTCTGCGGCCGCTCGCTCATACTACCAGAGGAGACCTGATTCTGCACATCTTTTCCCTCTTCTGCATTCAGTGATTCAGGTGAAGAGTCTGAAATTGGCTGAGGAGAAGGGTTGAAGATCATAGAGATCAACAAAAATAATAAATGAACCCCTCTCTCCCCAAAGGTTCACCTGCATACCACTACCCCCTGAAAGTCACAATCAACAGTAGCACATCACATAACGGTGCTCACTCGTGTTAGCCTCCACTGGTGTGGAATATGTATTTCTCCACTGAACTGAAGATATATTCACTTCCATGTTCTCTTGACTCAATAGTTCTGTCCATGTGGAGGATGGCAGGTGATGGTGTTGCACAGCATATCTGCCACTGAAACCCTTGTGCACACAGCAGCTGGACTGAGACTGAAATGGAAGGTGCTTCCACCTATGGACTATGTGCCAAAAATAAACTCCCAATTGTCTCAATGCCATACCGAGTTTAGCGGAATGTCTAGTACTTCTTTAATTAACTGCAGATGCCTCGGCATCGTAGAGTGGCATAGAGAATCCCACAGTCACAAGTTGGATTTTCTGGGGCCCTCATCTGCTTCATCTTGCATATTTTTATCCCCACGGCAGAGCGCTAGCTGAACTTCTCACACTGCATTTGAGTATCTGCACTTGGAATTCAAACAATCTGGCAGGGTCAAGAATTAAAAGTGTTTTAAAATTCCAGAACATCTTTAAGTTGAAATCTGAAGCCCCAACACTAACAGCACCCTCCCAAAATCTTTCCCCACCTCCCATCTTCTGTGATTCCCAGCCACCTCGACTTCCCTCACACTCCATTTGCGGTCTCAAATGTCTTTGCTCAAACTTCTTACAGTTCCAAGGGTGATGTGAAATTGACTCCCCCCATAAAACTTTCCCTTCCTCTTCCCATGAAACGTGTCCTCTTCAGAACCCTTACAAGATTTGCTAGATAACTTGTGGGTGACTTACTCACTCTAACTTTATGGTTTATAACTACACACATGTTTTACCTCCTTTAGGAGCTTGGAAGGCAAAGCCAACGTGTTACTTATGAAATGCGTGACTCACACCTCCAAATTCACTCTTCCATTTTTGATCTGTGGTGCTGGCCTTGGGACTTTGCAAATCCCATGTTTCCGGGGCCTGCTGCTCTTTGTTAGGCTCTGTTGCTGGGGCCATCAGGAGAACTTGGCACTGGAGACGGAACATGCTCTTCCTGTCAGTCTGAGAAACATCACAAGTCAGTTACACTTGGTTCCAGCTTCTGTTCCCATTCCAGGACCCATCTCATTGGGTATTTCAGGGGCACCCGCAGCAGCTGTGCAGTGCTTTCTTCTTGGGGATGAACCTACCGAGGAAGAGGAGCCGGTGTGTAATATTTGTTCATTTCTATGATTTTAAACACTTCCATCCGGGCCAATTTATTCTTAGGAGTGTCTCTCCTTACATGCCTTCTTTTAACATCATGGTGCAGTAGCTGAGGGTAGAGGTTGCAGGGTGACCAATGACTTAATATGATTCTTCCAGCCATAGTTACCCCTTTTTGTGATGTGTTGAGTCACAATTGACTTGTTGACAGTGACTTTGACTTTATATGTTTACGTTTATGGGCCTTGTTTGAAGTGGATCGTCTGCTCTGTTGATAAGGCAGGATCAGGGTAGGATATGCCTGGAGTCACCAACTGACTCGAGGATGGAGGGTCACTATCAGGTCCCTATGAGTCGGAATACACTTAGTGGCAATGATTGAGGGAAATGACTCAAGTTGCCACCCGTGCCGTTAGTCATGTCACCACCCCTCACTGCCTTACTGAAATCCAGTCTCACCTTTATTTGAATGAGAGTTAAAAGGGCAGAGCTTTGAACCCTCGAGTAAGGGGGCAGGGAGGCACTGACTTCCACGAGGGAGAAAAGCTGGGAAGGGAATATGTTCTTCAGGATCTCTGTGTTGGGAACCTCCTGGACCCAGCAGCCTGAGACCTGTGTCACAGGAGAGACAGCAGGAAGCAGCATCCACAGAGAAACATGGTAGCAAAGCTAGAAGAACCACCAGACTGGAAAGAGACAGCACAGTGGGCTTGCTGCTAGCACAAAGCAGCTCAAATGCTTTCCTAAGCAGGGCAGAAACCATACTAAGAAGTCCAGGTTCAGAGAGAGACCTACCTTATCCGAGGGCACATCTAAGAAAAGACTGTCATGATGAAAAAACCTGCATCCTAAATGTTCCTGAGTTTGAACGATAACCTACTATTTTCTATGAAACCTCTTAGCGGTGTCCTCTGGGTATCCATTGCGATGCATTATTGAACCCCATGGAGCAGTAGATAGTCCCTTGGATGGGGAGATAGTATCAAAATTTGGTTAAATACTGGGAGAATGGAGGCCTATCTGACCTCTGCTTTGCAAGGATCAATCTTGAGCTGATCCTGATAGCAAATCTCTCTGACCTTTGTGAATTAATGAGGTCAGAGGACACCTCAGCCAAACCATTTTAACATGGATTGCTTTGTAGCCACACCAAAAAATATTTTGAAGTCTTAATCCTTGGCACCTGCGATGGGACCCTGTTTGCACGTGGCATGTTTGAGGATATTATTTAACTGAAGGGAGTAGGGTCATCCTACTGCAATGAGAATGGTATTATTGCAAGAGAGATGAAGAGCCAGAATGACGGAGAGTAGATGGTCATGGTAGGGCAAGGGCAGAGATGCCTGTGAGCTACGAAGCCAAGGAACACCATGACAGAATAATGAAATATAGCAGGGTCTATATTTCACCCCAGAAGCTAAGGGTGAGGCATGAACCGAGTCTCCTTCAAGGCTCCAGAAGGGACCAACATGGCCTGTAGTCTGCCTTTAAACTTGTAGCTTCCCCATGTGTGAGACCACCCTATAGTGCCCCTTCTTGTTATAAACAGCTATGTGGTACTGTGCTGCCGCAGTGCTCGTAAACTAACACAGCTCTCTTTTCAGACACAACAGCCCTGTTCTGAATAGTAACCCCATAAATGAGAAGTATGTATTCATACTCTGAGCATCTAGGTCTTCCCTGTGTCTCCAGCTCTAAGGTGCTTGCTATAATTATTATCTCTATGCTTCATCAATGTTCCATCTAACTGATCTCTTGATCTTTCAGTTCCTTGGAACCAATCCCTTGTGAAAAATAAGCTCCTGTTGTTGCAACCAAGTGCTTCACCACTACACCACTGGGGTTTGTTATAACCAAGCAGGAAGTTGAAATAACCGGTGTCTTTTCCATGTTCCCAACTGGATCCTGTCTGCTACACAATGATCAATTCATCTGCGTTCCTTCCTTTGCCGAGTCTTCCAAACCAACTCCTACCAGCATGCTTTGCACACAGTAATTGCTTAATAAATATTTGTTGAATGGATGAGTGAGTATATATTAAGATAAAAGACCCTGCTATATTTCATTATTCTGTCTTCTCTCCTCCATTTTCATGATTACTATGTTCAAGTGAGCAGCTTCAGTTATCATTCATGGGCAATTTCGGTGGGTCAGGAAGCATTTCCTTGGAGTTTATAGGATGGCTTAAAATGCATGGCATGTCACTCTGCAAGTAGTGGGAAACACTATATGCATTATGCAGCATCCTTGTTGTTGACTCATCTCCTGCCATAGATTCCAGGGAAGTTCCCCATACTGAGAAAGATACAACTTTACTAAGTGACTGGGTAACAAAAACACACATGATTTATGATGTGCATAGAAATAAGGCAAATCTATTCCTTTCTCTTTGCTCCCTCCTGAAACTTGGTATGGATGGTTTTGAGGATATGATTTAAAGGTGGATTTGGGGGAAATAACGTCTCTACAAGCATGTGAATAATTGCTCCTTTAAGCAGAGCAAACTTCAGAGAAAGCTGAAGGCATTATCCATTACGGTAGAAGAAGATAAAAAGTGTGCCAAGGGGAATGCAGAAGTTGGCCAACTGGGTAATCACCCATTGATGTAATTTCTGGGCTGCAACATGAGAAATTCTCAAGTTTGAATATGTGATCTGCATATAGGAATCTGTTAAAATATGTATACATGCAGATCCCACCTTCCCTTTCTCCTTCGAAGTGCTTACATCAACTTAAAAACTGTTATCATTTAAGTGCCTTTGAGGAAACTAGTAGAAGCCAGGTGGAGAATTGATAATTATTGTAATGAGGGTAGTGTGACTGTTTTCATCGAAAATTTGACTAATTTTTGACCTTTGCTAGTATACAAAGAAAGTCAGTACCCAGGTAGACAAATCAACTGTCATTCGCCAGTCAAGGTCTATAAGTCAAACCCCTTATTCTCACCTAGGCAGTGCCATTTGGGAATAATTTCCAATGCATTTCTCACCCAAAAATATGAGTTAGCTTAACATGTACTTTGCTAAATATAAATAACTCAGACAAAAGCAAGTTGCATCAAGCTGTGTTGAGGACTCTTCTGTACATCTTTGAGAGAATCGAAGCTTATGCCAACTTGGCTGATAAACACATGTGGGGCTAATTGAAGGGTAGAGACACGAAAGGTTCAGTGAGCCTCCCCTTTCTAGTTCTTGGGTCTCTTGCTCTCTGATGGTTGGGCCAGGTGTAACTGCCTTAGCCAGTTCCCTGCTTCAGCTGGCAAGGCTCACTTCCTGCAAGACATCCCTGAGGAGAAGCCATGTGGACCTACCCTGATGCAGCCCTGGGTGCCGAAGCAGCCTTATGGAAGCCCCTGTCAGTGCTGAGATGCTTACATGTTCATTGATTTGGCTTTCCTCCTGCAATCGGCATCATCGTGTGTGTTTTGTGAGATGGAGGAGGACTTTGTGGATTGGTGTCAGACATATGGGCTAATATTGGACCTGTGGGCTTGGGTAGCACTGGGTTTCAGCTTCGACTTGGCAAAAGTGAGTGAATCTGGTGACTCAGTGTGCCACTCATCCATGTAGGACAGCCAAGGATCTGGGTTACCAGGGCTGACTACCAGCAGATCTGCTGTGGCCATGTATGCCCACTTCCACATGTCCCCCTTCAATCTCAGCTGACAATGATCAAGAAGCTACTACCAGTACTGGTTCAGGAGTTTTTTGAATGGAATAACATTTGATCTGCACTGTCACTTGTGGGGAGGTACTATCGCTACTGTATGGGAATATGAACTCAGATTCTCTAGCAGACGAAGTATGGTTTAGACTCAGTTAACAGACTCAAAGCCTGTGGCTGCTACGTTGCACTATTCTACCTTGATATACAAGCAGTGCCTCGTGCAGTTCTGGATTTTCCACCTTATCCAAAATAAGGTAATTGTTTACAATATGAATGCATTTTATTGTTGCTATTTCCTAGAGAGCTGAAAATATATGTTTCTGAATGTATTCTGTTGGTTATAGAAATGATCTAAGTCCAAATATCAGAATTTACATATTCAAGCTTATAAAATGCGTTCGTCTGGGTAAATTAGGGAAACAGATTCACAGGGTGGAAGCGCCCAAGAGTTTCTGAGACTGGAACTCTTTACAAGAGTAGAAAGGCCTGTCTTTGCCCTGAAGAGCACCTGGTGGTTTTGAGCTGTGCAACCACGAGCCACGAGGGTTCCTGCGTACACTCAGAAGGGGGAGTGTATTTTCATCTCACCCTTGCATAGTGCAAAATGTTAAAGGCTCAGTTGCTGGTCAATAGGTTGACAATTAAGTCTATCCAGAAGGCGCCTTGGAAGAAAGGTCTGGTGATCCACTTCTGAAATATCCGCCACTGAACACCCTCCTCTGACACACACAGAGTGGCTATAAGTCAGAGCTGACTCTACAGTTGACTGGTTTGGTATCCTGACCCCACATTTGGAGAAATGAGGCCAGGTATGTATGGGGATCAATGGACCCAGAACATGGACTTCGGAAGGAAGGGTGATCTGAGGATATAGCCTCAGAGCAAGTGAAACACAACACCGGGAGCTCGTGCATCTCCATATCATTTATGAAACACACAGACCTCCCACTGTCCATCTAATCTAGGATCCCAGTATATTTCTCTTTTTCCTTTAAGGTCCCTGATGCCAACCCATTGTATTTGTGCTTTCCTATGACAGAGGGGCTTGACCCTAGGAACCCCGTACTTCTGGGCAACAGGCCTCCTGCATTTTATAGCTGTTGGCTATTTCCCTTCGGCCCACGCTATGCAGCAGCTGTTCTCAGTGCAGAGCTGCTCTTTCTTGCCTGTGGTGGTCCTTCCAGAATTTTCTTTCCAATCAATTATGAGACGGGGAATCAGATTCCTATCCCTCAGAGCTACATGGGAAATAAGCCCAAAGGGAGGATGAGGGAATCTTAGGTGGCTTTCCTATAAGTCAAGTAGAGTGGCTTTGAGATATTTTTACTTCCTCCCTTAGTTCTCAGCTGTATCCCAGAAAGGTGACATTGCTTCTTGTAAAGTTCTAGATGAAATATTATTGTATTGTCCTTAATCCCCTACTGGGAATACAAAGATGATATTACTGATTCACTGGGCACCTGGCATTAACAGAAGAGAGAAAGCATTATGTACTGCTCATTTTTAAGGGCTCCCGGTGTTGATAAGAGACATTCAGAAGAGCCGATGCAGAGGCTAACTTATCTAGCCTCCTTGGCAATTGCTTTGCAGATGAATAGGCAAGTCAAGTCCTTGGAAAGTAAGGTCAGAATGAAGGTTAACAAATATTATTTTTTAAGGTTGGAGGCACGAATAAGCAGAAACTGTCAGAGGTGGGAACAAAAGGGAAAGAAAAGACTTCAGGACCATTTTCAGGCTAAAGAGTAGAAAGGAAGCAGACAAAGGAACACATGGGGGTAGAAGTAGAGGAAGAATTAATGAATGCTGGCATTCTGACCCTCCACTGCAGCAGGATCAGTAGGTCCAGGGATGTGTCCCCTGACTAAGACTGATCGCTGAGCAAAGACACAGAATATAAGGGCCAGAGCCAGGAGAGTCCATGGAGAGAAACAGGGTATGATTAAGATGCAGTTCCTGCTGAACCGAGACCTGGGGAAGCAAAGAGAAAGCGAAAGGTGAGTCAACAAGAAGGACTGTGAGCAATACTGTGCTGAGAAAAGAAAGTTAGTGAAGTCAGAAGGTGGAACAGTAGCTTGAAATCAACAGTGCAGCTAAGCATGTGGGGCCAGAGGTAAGCAGTGGCAAGAGTCTGATGGCAAAAGAAGACCCCTTTGTCATCTGGTGAGGTCCAGAAAGTCATGCAGCTGGGGTTTGGAAAGAGTCTTGAGATATTTATTTTGCTTCAAAAGAGGTCCAGGAAAGGATTGAATTAGAGGCTGGAAGGATTTCTAAGGGTGCTGATGATTTTCAAGGTAAATCTTACACGAAAATATTTTATAATGGTATCGTAAATAGTGCTGCCCTAGCACTTAGAAATGTTCTCAGCCACCATTATCCTTCACCTGTGTTACTTAGTAGTTTCTTTTAAAAAAAATTAAACGTGTTTTAGGTGTAAATTTCCCCCCAAATTAGGTGTCTTTTCAATAATTTTACACAAATTTTTATGCAAAGTGGAATTATTTGCAATTTTCACAGTGTATCAGCATTCTCTTTCTTTCAAGTCTCTTTACTCTGTTTACATGAATCAACTTTGCATTCCCCCCTTGGGTTCTCATTTTTATTGTTGGATAAATGTTGATTTTAAATCAGAAGGTAGAACTGCCCTTGTGGGTTTCCAAAACTGTGACTCTTTGCAGGAGGAGAAAGCCTTGTCTTTTTCACGAGGAGGGTTGGTGGGTTTTGAACTGCTGAATTTGAGCTTGACAGTACAATATGTAACCACTACACCACCAGGGCTCCTCTATATCTTATCAATATATGATGGGGTACTCCCACAAGTGGATTTGTTTCCTCAAATAAATGTATTTAATATTTTTCACCAAACAATCATTACTTTCAAAGTATTCTCCATTACACTTAATGCATTTTTCGAATCTGTGATACCTTTCTTGGAAACACTTTTCAGACTCATCTGTTTCGATAGAGGAGAGCACCTCCCTCATTTTTTTCCTTCACCTTTTCTACATCATCAAATCACTGTCTTTCATGTCCCTCTTCATTCACAGAAAGAAGCCACAGATTGAGGTCAGGTGAGTGAGGTATGTGGAACAAGAGAGACATGTTGTTGTTCCCAAAACTGGTGCTCTGAGATGGCTGTGTGAACAGGTGCATTGTTGTAGTGGCAAAACCAGTGCCCTGTCTGCCACAAATCAGGGCACTTTTTTTTTGCATACTGTTAAGCAATCTTTTCAGGACCTCGAAATACAAAGTTGATTAACAGTCTGACCTGGTGGAATGACCTCCAAATGCATTATGAGTCAACATTTTCATCATTTGGGAAGCTGAAGGATGTTCAGAATGATGTTGGTCATCAACATACCACTGTTTTTAAAATGAGAAAACCACTCAAACACTTGAGTTTTTCCCTTAACACTGCCCTCGTAAACTGTGTTTAGCATCACAACAGTTTCTGAAGCATTCTTCCTTAAGCAGGAAACACAATTTGTTGGCCTCGTGCTGTCCTCTGAAACTGACCATCTCAAAAAAGAGGTTTGAGCAAAATTGCTTTTACAAAAAAATTTACTCTGACCAAAGAGAGCCTTCCCAGGAGACGCCACTGGGTGCATTAACTCACCAAGTTGTTGGATGCTCGCCCAGTTGGACAGATTTTGGGGATGCTGGGAGATGTACACTCTGAAAGCTCAGTCCAGCAGTTTATTCTGCATTTTTTGGCATACCTCCTCATATAGCTTGATACTGAGGTATGTATATATACCTATCCAGTGATCACACCTTTTTTGGAGGAAGAGAGGGTTGTTGTAAAATTGCGTATGTAGTATTTGTTGAAATTGTCTCTTTTCCTTTTCTAGTTCTTACTATCTGTATGTACTTTGAGCAAGTTGTGCTTACATCATCCATGTTTTTTTTTCTCCCCATCACCAAAGTATCAAATACATTCATCTGTCTATACAGAAAGATGTAGCCTCTTCCCCTGTTCTCTGGTGCACCTCTGGTAATTTTGCTTCCTGTGTATATGAAGGGGCTTCAAAATTTTTGTGAAAAAATGGAATAATGGGATTTTCCATGAATCTTTTGAAGTACCCTTTATATCTATCCTTGATTTTTAAAATAATAGTAGGACCATACTGTATTGGTCTCTTTGTGATTTATTTATTTATTTATTTTGCTCAGGACAAATTCTCCAGTATCATCCTTGTTAAAAGAAGGTTTGTGGTCACATCATAGTTGCATAGTATTTCACTGTATGGATATGCCACAATTGTTTATCTGTTGATAGTCACTTAGGCAGTTTCCATCTTTATACAATTGTGGATAATGCAGCAAATAATGTAGATATACTTATTTCTATTCTATTCAATACTATTGCATCTCAAGGCTACATTCTTAGGAATGGGATTGGTCAATAATAAGACAATTCTATTTCTAACTTCTGAGGAAGTGTCACACTACTTCTCAAGTGTACCTATCATTTTACAATCCCATTAGTAATGCGTAAGAAAGACTGTCCCCCATAACTCACCAGCATTTGTTGTTTTCTGATCATGGCCATTTTTCTAGGTGAGAGGATACCTCTTTGTGGTTTTGCTTTGCATGTTAAGATGGCATAGGATCAGGCTGTGTTCCACTCTGTTGTTGCCAAGGTCTCCACGGGTTAGAACTGCCTCAATGGTACTAATGCCTCATGAGCATGCTTTCATGTATTTTTTAGCCACTTGAATATCCTCTTTGGCAAAGTGTCTATTCATGTCCCTTGCTCATTTTTTATTGATTTGTTTGACTTTATTGAGTTGTTGACATTTTCTCTAAAAGTGTATTGTAGACATTAAAATCAGGAACTAAAATTTTTATTAGTATAAATGAGGGGGAGTACAGGTTGGGGACCCAAAGTCCATCTGTAGGTAAAGGATTTCTTTTTTTTTATTAAAAATAATTTTATTAGGGGCTTGTGCATCATTTTTTACAATACATAAATAAACATACTCTGCCAAGCACCTTTCCATGTCTGCTGCTGTCATCATTCTCCAAACATCTGCCTTTTCCCTTGAGCCCTAGGTATTGACTTTTCCATCCTTTCCCCTCTTCCCTGCTCTCCCTTCCCCATCAACCCTCAATACTTTATAAATTATTATTGTTCTATCATCTCTTACACTGCTCGACCTCTCCCCCAACCCACTCCTTTGATGCCCATCCTTCAAATAGGAGCTTATGTGTAGATCTTTGCTGTTGGTTCTGTCTCTCTACCTCACCTTCTCTCCACCCTTTCAGCAGCTCCAATCTTACCACTGGCTCAAACAGGCTCATCCACCTTGGTTTCCCCATATCTCCAGCTCCCCTCTCTACTAGTGTGACTTCTCCAGTCCATCTGGATTTGTAAGGTAGAGTTGGAACCATGATGATTGGGGGATGGAAGGCTTCAGGAACTAGAGGCAACTTGTATGCATCATCGCTGCCTGGCTGCACCTTGACTGGTCTGTCTCCTCCCCGTGACTTCCCTGTAAAGGGGTGACCAATTACCCACCACTGGGCCATAGTCCCCACCCTGCTCTCCCCCTCATTAGTAATGATGTGATTCTTGTTCTTTGATGCTCAATATCTGCTCCCTTCGGCCCCCCTTGATCACGCATACTGGTGTGCTTCTTCCATGTGGGAGGTAATTGACTTCTTACAAAGTGGTTGCAGAGAGAAGACAACTAGTTAGGGTGCAGTGTTGCAATGATGAAGCATACAACTGTCCTCTAGTTCTTCAATGCTTCCTTCCCACTATCATGATCCCAATTCTACCTTACAAATCAGGCTAGGCCAGAGGATATTCTCTGGTACAGATAGGAGCTGGGAGCATAGGGAATCCAGGATAGATGATCCCTTTAGGACCAGAGATAAGAGTGGCAATCCTGGGAGTGGGGAGGGAAGATGGGGTAGAAAGGGGGAACCGATTATAAGGATCTGCATATAACCTCCTCCCTGGGGTATGGACAATGAGGAAGTGGGTGAAAGGAGACATCAGACAGTGTAAGATATGACAAAATAATAATACCTTATAAATTATCAAGGGCTTAAGGGATGGGAAGGGTTGCATAGAGAGAGGAGAAAATGAGCCGATGCCATTTAGGGCTTAGAAAGAAAATAAATGCTATGAGAATGATGAGGGCAGTGGATATACAGATGTGCTTGACACATAATAGACATATATGGATTGTGATAAGAGTTGTATGAGCTCCCAATAAGAGGATTAAAAAAAGAAATTAAACCCTTTTTAGATATGGTCTTTGCCAAGATTTTCACACCAGTCCGTAGGTTCTTGACAACTTTTTAGCTTGACCCAATCTTCTCCCATTTATTCCTGCCTTTTGCTCCCTATCTTTGCTCCTGTGTCCCTTATCACTTTCTAGCAAGAGAAAGATGAAGCTGTCTGCTCCCATAAAGATTTACAGCCTCAACAGCCCTAAGGAGCAGTGGCACTGGCTAACAGTGTTGCGGTGGCTGGAATCAACTCAATGGTAATGTTTTTAAGATTTCAAATCCCTTTCCAGGAGTCCCCTTAGCAGGGCAAATGGATAAACACTGGACAACTAACTGAGAGGGTGGCAGTTTGAACCCTCCCAGAGAAGCCTCAGGAGAAAGGCCTCATGAGCTGCCTGTAAGGTAAGAGCCTTCCAAGTCCCATTCTGCATTCAGAGCATGCTCGCCAGGAGTGGAATTCAGCTCCATCAAAGCTGGCTTAGGTTTTTTTCTTTTTTTTGCTCCAGTCTAGTGCTTAGGCATTGTGTTTGCATTTTCTAACATCCTATTTTTAATCCACTTGTACAATGTGTTATTTATTGTTTGCTTCTCCCCACCAGATTGTGAGACCAAAGCTGAGATATGTATGAATTAAGTGAGTAGAGGTGTTTCCTGCCATAGAGTTGTCACTTGCTGCTGCTTCCATAAAGATTCATAGTCTCAGAAACTTTACATATGATCCCTATGAGTCAGAGTCAACTCAATGGCTATAGATTTATATATATATATATCCATGCTCATATATATGTAATAAATATGTATGTATCCACACATCTATTGTGCAACATAGTTAAATGTATGTTGTCAGATATCTCTATAGAGTATTGCTAGGTGCCATTAAGTCAGTGAGGACTAATAGAGACACTGTGTACACTTGAACAAGACTGGTCCTGTGCCATGCTCATAATTGTTGTAAGTTGGAGTCCATTGTTGTAATCACTATGTCAACCTCCCACACTGGAGACCTTCCTCTTTTTCACTGATCTTACCCAGTGCGGGAGTTACATGATCTGTAGTCCATTTGAGACTTTAGAGTCAAGGGGCAGAGTTTAGATTGTCAATCAGGTTGCAGCTTGATGTCCTCATTTGGAGGCACCACGGAAATAAATAGTATACTGGAATCAGGGCACACATTCACTCCCTGCAAGACATTCCTGGTGAGACAAATGCAGCTACACTAGAGTACTAGATTTGGAGGAGCCACACGGGAACCCATGCCAGTGTTGAAATGCTTCGAATGTCACTGGATCCACAAGACTCTCCACCCACTGACCTGTGGTCTTCCTGCATTCACTGCATGTGCTGCATGAGTCCAAAGAGACCTTTATAGATTGGTGCAAGACATATGGACTAATATCAGACTTATGGATTTGACCTGGACTGGGCTGGCATGTTTTCTCAATATTCAATTACTCTTGTATATAAAGTTCTTTCGTATACACATATGACTGTCTATGAATTTTTTTCTCTTGTCTACCCAGACTAATGCACCAAGCATGATGTCTTTTTCCAGGGACTGATCTATCTTTATAGCATGCCCAAGTATGTGAGACAAAGTCTCACATATGCACACACATTCCATGACATGAATGTAAAGCGAGCATTAGCTAGAAGAAGGTAACAGAGAAAGGCAAGGGAAGAAGTGAATATGAAGAGGAGCATGAGTGAGAATGAAGCTTGGCATATTTATAGGTAAAAAAATAATGTTTGGTAGGAATAGAGAGTGAAAAGGAGACGACTGGAGAGAGATGTGCAAGATCTGGTTGGCCGTAAGAAGAGTTTGGGTTCAGGAACAATGAGATGCTTTTCAATGACTTGAAGTAATGGCAGTCATACAGATTTGCAGTTAAAAAAAAAAGTCATCATCTAAAGAGGGAGAATGACTCACATTGCTATTGCAGAAAGGCAAACAAGAGACTCTGGTGACCAATACTGGGAAGCTCCTGACAGAGAACAAAGTAGTAGTTGGAGTCTATAAGCATTTGGACACATCAGGACATATTAATAGACAGAATTTGTGGGGAATCATGAAGCAGACCTGGAAATGACACACCCCTAATTCTTTCTAATTTTTCACTTCTTAGTTCTTCCATCTCTCGCCTGCTCCTACTTCCAAATTCCAGTTAGTGGAATTTGACTTCAGATCAGTTTATGTGGGGTTTAGCAGTTCTAACATGCATAGTTAGACAGATAAACGGATGGATAGTTGGTTAAAAAGCTGCCGTTGTACAACAGGGAAGCGAGTGTTGGGACACATTGTATAGTGTACAGTATGAAAAAAATAACAATTTGTAAATTATTAAGGGTTCAAGGGGAAGGGGGGAGGAAGGGTAATATAGGGAGCTGATACTGGGGGCCTAGAGGGAGGGAGGATGTTTTGAGAGTGATGATGGCGATGAGTGTGAAAATGTGGCCTGCATGCAATTGATGTTGGTATGGATTGTGATAGGAGTTGTATGGGCCCCCAATAAAATTATTCATTAAAAAAAAGGGGGGAGGGGAAAGAGGAGTTTTTTTTTTTAAAGAGGAGCGTGTACCAAGGGCTCAAGTGGAAAATGTTTGGAAATGTATGTGGTATCATATGTGCAAATGTGCTTGATACAAATGATGTACTGAATGTTGTAGTAGCTGTAAGAGCCCCCAATAAAATTATAATAATAAAAAAAGCTGCCGTTGTGTTGGCTTGATGCATGGTGCCTGCAGTTGGAATGGAACAAACCTTTGTTAGCTATGGCCCTCACAGTCATGGGCACATTTGAGTCCATTGCTGCAGAGCTGATGCCAACCCATCAAGCCAACAGTCTTCTCTGCCCTCGTGGTCCCTCTTCTTTGTCAAACATGGTATTGAACAAACAGCAAAGTGTACAATACTGTTGTGATCCAGAATGTTTCCATTGATGAATTTTTCAAAGCGCATCACTAGAACTTTCTTCCTATGGCAGTTAGTTTGGTTACTCCACTGAAATATATCCATGACAATGAGCCAGACGTCATTTGAAATATTGGTGGTCTAGCGTCTAACATCAGAGCAATAGGTAAGTCATGGCCACGATAGATGGATAGTGGTCCAACGTGTACAGAGAGGAGATCATCACCAAGCCCACCGTGCATGGGCCAAGCTCTTTAGCCAGGACACCATTCTGCCTGGAGGCAGTGGTGAACTGAAGCATGTCCGGCCCACCTGGGCTGTCCATGAAGAAGATTGGCAGATTAGTGCCTTTGTCTTACTCGGTGCTGCTCTCGCCGCACAGGGAAGAAACCGCTTTCTCCTTCAGGGCATTTCCTCATCGGTGTGCCCCGGTGCTTTCTCTGTGCATTTGATTTCCTCTCACTTTTTCATTGATGTTCTCTTTGTGCACATCCTCTGTGAACACCATGATACCATTAGGCAGTCAGAGGACTTTTCACTGGGCAGTGGCTGTGGAGCCCAATTGCCATGCAGCCCTCCTGGAGAGGGGCCTCAGGATGCTGATGAGGGCTGGCCTGTCAGCGGAAATAGCAAGTTTGCTTCAGACCCCTTTCTAGAATTTTCAGGGACCATTTAACCTACTTTGTACCAACTGTCGGAGGCTTTCTGGCCGGGAGAGCATATTGTATAGCATCAAGCTTTCCAAATCCCAAATAAACTCTTAAGAAGTACTGCTATAAAAATACCCAAATGCTGTAAGCTTCAAGGAGGAAAGTAGTTTCAGCTGCTCCAAATAGAGTCTTGAAGAGCATCTCTTTCAGTGAAGTTTTGAGCATGTTAGATTTTTTTTTACTTATCTTTCAATTTCCTTTTTTAAAAAGACCAATCTCCTGTGTCTTCTTTGCATTTCTTTAAGAAAAAAAAAATCTCTCTCTGTCGCCTTCCTCCGTCTAATTGCCAGTTCTTTCATGGGCAGAACTTTCCACAAGTCTGAAGGCTGCCTGGAAAACTCTGACATCTCGTTACTCCATGCTTCAGTGGCTGTTAAATTGATAGTTTCAGAGTGGATATCAAAGTATCCACTCTAACAATGTTTTTTAAAAAAGGGAAAAAGATTACAGTCTGTCTGAATCAATGTGACACCTTTCTGACATGTGTGTCTCAATCGCTTTCTCCCCACATATCCATTCTCTCGGACGATCTCCATATCTCTGTGGCTAGCTCCGTCAAATAGGGCATGTCATTGCACAAGAAATGCTCACCATTTTGCTTAGGCTTCTCTTACTTTTGCCCTTGTACATTTCCCCTCTGTCCAAGGTGACATCCATGGGCCTTTCTGCTCAGCAACAGGCGCTGGATTTCAGGAGGCAGCAGAGGACAGTCTGTTTGCAGCAGATGCATGTCCTTCTCCTTCCAGCAACGGTTCCCAGGGAGGGTGGCTGCAGTTCTGTGCCGCTTTCATTCTCTTCACATATTGAATCATTCTGTCTTGAAAGGTTCTCAGAATCCATTGGCCGGGGGAAGGTGGACCATATCACAAGTTGGCAGAGTCACAGTGCACGGTGCTTTGAACTTGTAAAATTCCTTTAAAATGTCAAAATCTTTAAAGGAGAGAAAAGAAGCTTCTGGTACATTTAAACAATGCAAGCACAGGAATGACCTGAGTTTAAAGATAAAGGTTGATGCTGTGATGTCACTTCTTGGGCATAACTTCCCGGAAACCTTTGGCTTTGCCAAAGCTCTCTGATTTTAAATGTCTTTCGAGGTAATCTTTTTTGTGTCTGGGAAAATAGGAAAATAGAAAGAACCGGATTTATGACTCTCGGTAATGTATCCTAAAGCATACAAACATGATGTTTTGTTGTGCACCTGGAAACCTCTCTTCAGAGATAAAATTCAACACCAGGCACAGCTGCTATTGCCACTGAACTTTCAATCTGACAAACCATTTAGAAAAACGAAGCGCAATGAAGATGCCCGCCACCTTCTCTTTCAACTAATCAGCTCTGCAAAGGTGCATGCCTGTTAGCATATGCAGCAATTATTTTTTCACATATCCTTTGTCCAGCTGTAATTATACAATCTTGTCATGACTGCTGGTGATTCAGCTCAATAGTCAGGAAGCATGAAGGCGCCCTCTGCCAAAGAGTCAAAGTATGGCAGGGCCCCAAACTCTGTTTTCCTAGCATCACCTAAATGTAAGTACAAATATAGCTTCAGAGCAGCCATGGAACACAATAGCACGGTGCACTCAGTGGGTTCTCGGCATATGCATGAAGCTGAAGTTTCTTTTATTTCTACGGCTCCCTCTTAGAACTGGATTTTTTTCTCCTACGAGGCAATGGGCTCTGAATTCCATTGGGATCATGATTGACGGCGATGTCGTTTACCCATTCCTAATTTATATTGGGTGTTTCCATCTTCCTCCTACACTTCCATCTTCCTCATAGACTACTACAGTGGCATCCAAAGTCATCTGTATGCTACACATTTGTCCACCCAACACGCCCTGGTCATGTTCTCTTCCCCAAAGATAAATTTTCTCGTCTCATCCACATGCTGACACAAGATATTCCAAACCTCTGCTCCCCAATGAATGCCCAAACATCTCTCGCAAGGGCTAAGTAGGTCTCAATAGTCCCTCTGAAATTTTGCGTATTAATTATTCTTTAAGACCTTCAACTTACTCTATTATAGAACACTTTTCTCTTAGTTACTTTAGTTGGTTCTTTCCACGAGGGGAAAATGTAACTTGTTCTTTGCACGTTGAGTTTTCGCAGACACGGTGGCATGCACCAGGGGGTGAAGGGCTCTGTTGAACCATCCATATTATTCTTGAGGTAGAGAGAAACAAGCAAACAAACAAAAAAATCAGTATTTTATTGCACTCTTTTGTTCATTTTAGGAAAAATATTTTTCTTTTTTGCCTAAATTACTCAAATGGCTAAAAAGTGTCATCGATCCTTGGAATAAAAGAAAAATAAAGCATTATGTTTATACTTTAAATCAACGTTTTCAAACATTTTCCTTAATGACTTTTATGGAAAGGACGTAAACAAATGAAAGTTCAGAGGGTAGGAAGATCCATCAGAACTCTATGAATCCAGGTGGGAGGATTTCATAAGGGGGGGGGGCAGGTGATTCAAAGTATCTTCCTGCCAGCCCACTACTGAGGCTGAATACTTTGCCCCAAAGATAATCATTGAAGGAAGGACCCTCCGTTGGGAAGCCTCTGGAAGGAATCATTCTTGCCTAGGAAGAAGAACTAATCAGGGCTGGCATATCATAGAGAAGCGCTGCCTGAAAATATCCATTTCCTCCTTACCTGTTTCAAACGTGCTAGGTCATTTGTTATGGCGTTTATCCTCGGGCAAATTAGTCGGGAGCAAAATGAATGGAGGGGAGGATTGAATTTTGCATCAAAGATATGAAATAATTTTTCCTTGGAGTTAATTAGCACACATTGTCAGAAAAGTAAGCTGCATGGAGAGCATTGCTCCTCAGTCATCAGCTTCCAGCTCCCGTCTGGTGACATTCACGCCCCTCCAAATAATGACTACCTGTCAGTGAGACAGCCTTCCCTACCTGGCTTTCATACAGCCTCTAGTTTACGGACAGGTCTCACTAAAGCTTTTTCTGTGTGACTTATTATTTTTTTTTTAAATGCTTGCTTCTTCATAACGGACCACAAAAGGGGGGAGGGGTCAGGAGAGATGAAGAATCCTGTCATATGCTTTACAGACATTCCGGACAAGCCTGGGACAACAGCCCATTCAAATAACCCCTCTATGGCTCCATGAAAGGGAGCTGGGGTGTGCCGCAGCACACCCGCTCTGTTTCAAAACCAAGTTCTTGGAAAAACTGCAAGAGCAAGAAGGGTCTGAAGGCAGCTCCTACCTGCAAACGTCTCTGAAATGAGGCTCTGGGAAAGAGGAGGTGAACGGCGCTAGCTGTGACAAAGGAGTGGAATTTTATCTCTGCTGTTACACAGAAGCATATGGTTTCCGCCCACAGGAAAAATCTGCTTCTTTGCTGGCTGCCACACTAATGTATGCAAGAAGGGGGAAGACTTTGCTATCAAATGCATCTCTAGTGTTGTCCTCGGTGATGAAAGCTTTCGACATGCCCCATGTCCCTTCTCCAGAAGGCTCCAAGTACTTACTAGAAGTCACAAGCACTGATTTCCTCAGGTAGTGGGAAGTGGTTGTTAGTGGTTTATAACATAGCTCTTGGCTGGGTCAATGTCCTCCTTCATTCATTCTTCCATTCTGCTTTGAGAATAATGAAGTGATGAGAGGACAGACTTATAACTTGGTATTTAATAGAGAAGTCTTTTAGGGCCACTACTTGTTACAAAACATCTGGCTACATTGACCAGAACAAGAAACCCCTTAGCTTCCAATGCAGCTGAGAGTCTCATGAGGAGCTTGGGTGGGGAAATGGTTTGCTACTAAACAAAATGCTAGCTGTTCCCCCTGAACCAGCAGCACCACAGAAGGAAAGTCTGGCGATTTGCTTCTGGAAGAAAAATGATGTAGTTGAGAAAACTATGTGGAGCAGTTCCATATGGAGTGCCCGTGAGTCTGGAGTGACTTAAAGGCAACAGGGCAACCATCAGGCCTTGTTTTTTGTTCCTCTTAGTGGTATTAGTATTAAAAGTTAGAGATAAATACTGACTTCTGCCTTTTCATTTTTTCAGATGGGAAACTCCAAGAATGGGGTACTGTGGGAAGATCTAAAATAATTCAATAGGACTTAGACTTGGTGGTAGATATTGATAAGGTGTCAAAGATCCATATATAGTGGTATGTCTCGTGGAACTGGTCCTCAGAAGACCTTCTAGAAATTCAGAAGTTGGTGTTCTGGGTCAAGAGATGTGTGCCCAGTGTTAGCATTTGGTGAATCCCTTCAATAGCATAATGCAAATAGCTGATATTTTAGAAACGCTGTTGATTTAAAATCTCCACCTTAATCTTTGTTCTTGGGCAGTTGTTCAGAGAGAGACCAAGAGCTCTCTGCTGTCATCTCACCCAATGCCACCAAGCTGATTCTGTCTCATTGTGATCCTTTATAGGAAAAGAGTTCTGAAGTTGTAAAAGATGAGTGTGGCCTTATCTTTCTCATGGGGAGGTTAGGGGTGTGGCGGCGGTTATGTGCTTACGTCAATTTCATGATTGAGATGTAGTGTTGGAGTCTAACCTGTTAATCTGGAGATAGCCATTGAGTAGCCAATGAGGTCTCTGTGTGGACATGGCTTTCTCCTGAGACTTCTGGGAAGTTTCGCGCTATTTCCCTTGTGGAGATGAGAGGCTATCTCCCCAGTAGTTAGTGTCAACTATAGACAAGACAAGATGGCAGCATTCCAGGAGCTGGAGGAGAAGCCACGTGCCTGGGCAGATGGACTCATATTGGACTTATGACTTTGAACTGGACTGGGTTGGGATGCTTTCTCAATGTCCCATTCCTCTTGTGTATAAGCCTTTCCCTTATATCCATATGCATGTCTATGAATTTGATTCTCTGGTGTACCCGGACTAACACAAGGGGCTTGGAGCCAATAGCCTTGGAATGTTTGGTCCAACATTTCCCTGGCCGTGCCACTGAAATATGAGGAAGAGATTACCCATCTTGAGGATTTGAGAACTCTGGGTACAGAGAGGAGGAGAGAGTGATACACAATCAGAGATGCTAACGAAGAGGGAAGATTAATAAGGTCCTGGCTGCAGTTCTCACCCAACATCAAAACCTGCTGGAAGGAAACGTGGACAATTTCCCCTTCCTTTGTTTACTAGGAAGCTCTGATGGACTGTCAGTTGCAAGGTCAGTAATGTGAAGCTCGCAGTCTCTCTGAGGGAGAAAAACGAGGTTCTCTACTCCCATCTCAGAAAACCACAGAGGCAGTTTCACTCTGTCCTAGGCGGTCAATTTGTGTCAGAATTGACTCCAGCTCAGGGAGTTTGTTGTCTGTTAGTTTGTTGACCAGGAAATTCAGCAGTGTGTTGGTTAGCCAGGTGTGGAGATCGTTGGCAACACACCGTGCAGTTAGATTTACAAGATAGCTGTGATTTATTTTTTGTACAGATCAATTCGTTAGTAAACTCTAGCATTCATTTCCTCATCCCCTCAGTTAATTCCTTTGGTTGTCTTTAATTACATTACCAAATTAATAATTCAGTTGCTAAAGAGAGAATCTGTACCAACTGGACCTCAAACTGGCATTCAAGTTAGAAATCTGTCATTGGTCCACACCTCCTAAGTCCCGCTCCATACAGATGGGAACCAGAAGACCTGAAATAATGATCATATGGTGAGATGGGAAGAATCAGCACTGATTCTGTTTACTGGAATATTAGAGTCAGATTCTAAATAGTCTTTCTGTCAGGGCAGTCTTCTAACAGTTCTGTTCATCTGAAATCTGATCCCTCTGCTGCCAGAACCAGCTATTAAATTTCTTTGTGTAGCATTCAGAGGAGATCTGATGCCTGCTATCACTTCCGGCCACATGCCCTTCTCGTCTCTGACCTGGAGACAGAGTTGAACACAGCTGTTTGAATAAATGAGGTAGTGGGAGAAAAGGGGGTGTTTCAATTCTCTAATGTTATCCCACCACTTGTAGTCATGAAAACAATTCTGACACAAATGTTATCTTAGCTATTTAGAGCTGCTATAACAGACATCACACAAGTGGATGGCTTTCAGAAACACACATTTGTTTTTTCACTGTTCAGGAAGCTAGAGGCTTGCATTCATGGCTCCAGCTCTAGGGGAAGGCTTTCTGGATCAACTCTGGGGCAAATTCCTTGCTTCTTTTGCTTCTACTCTCTGAACCTTAGAGCTTCTCATGTGTCTGACCTCCTCCCTTCAGACTCACTTTATACTAGCTCTGTGTCATTTACATAACAAAGATATCCCATTTCCACATGGGATTACAGCCATACATATAAAGGTTAGAATGTGCAACACTTATTTGGGGAGGCGGTAACATAATAAAATTCATGGCATTTCACCATTTAGCACCTCAAAATCCATTCTCTAGCCACATACAAAACATATCTAATATACTACATCATCTCAACATTTTAAAATCAACTCCATATTCAAAATCTCATCTTCTGAATCATCTAAATTAAATAGGCATAAGAGGTTAGGTATATTTTATCATTAGGCAATGTTTCTTTAGCAGAGCACCTATAAAATAAAAAATACAGGTTATATGTCTAGGAACAAGGTATGCATTTCCATTACAAGTGAGAAAAAATAGAGAGAAGAAAGGATCATGTACTCCAAGAAAGTTTGACAATCTAGCAGAAAGTTTATATTATCTCTCAGAGCTTGAAAATAATGCTCTGTTCCCTGAAACCATATTGTCATTGGCCCTGCTCTCCTGACTCTTGAGTGTTGGTCACATTCTCTTGATATTTATTGGATGTAGAAGCCCCTTGGCCTTGGGCTTCAACTCTGCCTTTCAAGCTCATTGGGTCAATACTTTCGCTCCCTGGGCTTTAGAACAGCGGCTCTCAACCTGTGGGTCAAGACCCTTTGGAGTTCAAATGACCCTTTCACAGGGGTTGTCAGATTCATAACAGTAGCAAACGTATAGTAATGAAGTAGCAACAAAAATAATTTTACAGTTGGGGGAGGTTCACCACAATATGAGGAGCTGTATGAATGAAAGGGTTGCAGCATTGTGAAGGTTGAGAACCCTTGTTTTATAATGACCCCATTCTCCTAGTCCAATGGTCAGCAAACTACAACTCGGGAACCCTATGGAACTCTTTCTCTGTGAATGTGTGGCTCTGAAGTAACATTGAAAACATTTGAAGGTTATTATTTCAGATCATGGTGGTTTCATTTGTTTGGAAAAACATACTTAAGGCTCTTGAGTGACTTTAAAGTTGCTAGGAGGGTCAGGATTGGCTCTTCAGCCTCGAGACTTTGCTGACCCTTGTTCTAGGCTGTCTGAGGCAGTCCACCTCTCTCCTCTTCCCACTCCCCTGCTCTAGCAAGCCCTGTTTGGAATGCCACCTAATCAGGTAATGGCAGTGGCCCTATCCTCTGGGCAAAAATGGATGGGTGACCCACCTTCTGAACTGAGCTGGTGAAGGTTTTACTCTTTGAAATCCAGCAGATTGAGGCTTTGAGATCCAGGAGGTCACAGTCCCACCCCCTTTGTTTCCCATGGTCTTTCCAATAGGATGTCTGGTATCTGAGGTTCTGTGAAGGTGGTCTTTTTCTATCTCCCCCCCCCTTAAAGGATGATAGATATCACTCCTATATTTTCATCCTATCTCTGACTCCTTCAGTCTAAACTGAAGAATTGTCTGCTGTGGTTAGCTAAGACCACAGCTACAGATTTAATCTCTTTAACCAAAGATTTTGCAGCCAATGTCTTCCATGAAGTTATAGGACACATCTCCTCAGTTATACAACAAACTTTTCCAAATCTTTAAAATTCTGTTTTCATTTTGCAGAGTTGCTTTCTAAGTCCATTTATGTCTAATATTTTACTCAGAGTGGCAAGGAAAAACTATGTGGCTCTCTAAGTTCTTGCTTATCAATCTAGTCAGCCAGCTATTTAAATCTCTCAGTTACAATTTCAACCATTCCATCAAACATTAGAACCAAATTCAGATGAGTTATTTGCTATCCAATGAAAACCATGACCTTCCTTCCATCTCCAATCACATGCTCATCATTGTCTTTAAAAACTTCGCCAGAAGCACTGTTGACAGACCCATTTCTTGCAACATTCTCTCCCTGACACATTCTCTAAGCTATAAGGAACTAACACCAGAGAGCTCATCACCTCCTTCTGCAGCTCTCATCTGAATTGCCTGGATCATCCAGACTTCTACCAACAATTTTTTGCTAGGTAATTTCAATGCTACTCATCACCCAGTTCTAGTTCTACATTGTGGGAATATATGAGAGTTGCACCCCTCTTTTCTTGGTGTCTACAAGCCCTGGTGGTGCAGTGTTAAACGCTGCCCTGTGTTCACCAGCAGTTCGAACGCCCCAGCAGCTCCTTTGAAGAAAGACTGGGCTTTCCACTGCTGTAAACAGACGGTTTCAGAAACCCATGTTAAGTGACCAGACGTTCCACTCTTTAACAACTTAACAATGTCCTGTGGTGTTTTAGAATTAAAATAAATATATTACGATACTATTTTTGCATTCTATGAAAATGTTTGTTGCTCCATATAGAACAAATTTTTAATCAAGGACCCCCTCCCCTCCCCGCGTCCCCCAGTCAATGGTGTCCCGCTTAAAATCTGGTCACTTTACCATAGGGGGATCGCTGTGAATCACATTGTCTCTATGGCCTTAGACTGAATGTTGCTTGGTATCTGGCCCTGCTATGACAGATGTACCAAAAGTGAATGGTTTTAACAAATAAATTTATTTCCCCACAATTTAGGAGTCTAGAAGCTTGAATTTAGAGTACTAATACTCAGAGAAAGCTGTCTCTCACTGGCCTTTCTGGGAAAAGGTCTTTGACTCTCCAGCATCTGTTTTTCTGGTTCTTGGCATTTATCTTGCCCACCTCTTCTTCTTTTGCTTGCATATTCAATCTTTTATATCTCAAAAGAGATTGACTTAAGAGAAGTATACACTAATCCTGGTACATTAACATAACAAAGACAATCCATTCCCAATTGGGATTATAACCACAGACACAGAGATTAGGATATGCAATACATCTTTTAGGGGAAGAGGCAAGTTTCACTCCACAACACATGTACATAAGAATATATAAATATCTATCTATAATTTTATGAAGCCAAGTAAAAATAGTTTGAGCTTAATTTTTGTTTGGAATGGCTTGCACCTGTCAATAAAAGATAGGTATAAGTTCCCTTAAATATAAGAAAATAAAAACCTGAATTCATGCTTTCTCTCTGAATCTACCACGTTTCAATTCTACTTTTGGGGAGGTAATGCAGAGGCAGAGATGGGCTCCCTGACTCCAAATTACATTCTGTAATGCAAAAGAATCTGTTAGAGTTTCTAAGGTGATTTTAATTGGTAGACACATACATACCTAGTTTGGAAGAAGTCAGGTATTTGAATCCCTGAGATTTATGTGTCTGAGACACTCTGGCATCTTTAGTCACTCTGACAACATGTATAGAGTAAGAGAAGAGATTTTTCTGTGTGATAAGATTTTCGGCATATTTTCTGCAGAAGGAAAATATATAGTTCCCTTAGAAAAGAAAAATCCATGAATACACTTAACAAATGTGCATTCCCTACCTGTGAAATAAATCATGCTACTTAGTAAACTACCACCAAATCCATCTCAATGCATTAAAATATGAAAACTAATGACTATTCCTAAAAATTGAAAGGAAAATATTTTGTGCAAAAGATCTTTAAGGAAAAGATTTCACTTAACTTTAATAAATGGGATTTGGGAGATGAGTTATGTTCCTAGGCACTTTCTTGCATTTATAAAATAATAGGCTTATGAATCTTCTTTTGCCTGACAGGGTCAAGTAGCATGGATGTCTTTTCCTCTTTGTTTCGATTATTCAGATGCAGCTTGTGAGTTTCACTTGAATTATCATCTCTTGTCTGATTGAGAGCACTGTGCCTGGACTCCGTAGAAACAGGAGACCCTCCCCACTGTGAAAAGCTCCATTCCACAATTCGTCCCCAGTGTGTCTTAAAGGCATTCTCCCATCGGACACTTAAATATAAGTTTAAGAGTTTTTTTTTTAAACAAAAGCAAGCAATTGAGCTTGCACTATGCCTTCTTAACACTTGTTAGTTGCTTTTTAAAAAGGGCTCATCTATAATAATTAAACAATCACCACGAACAGTTCCTGTCCAAATCAACTAAATGAAGGTTCTGGCACTTTAACCTAACAGTGAAAAAAATAAAAATTAAGTAAATTTTGCTAGAAAAGATTATCTAGTACTTAATCCAAACCAACATGGGATTGTCCGAGGTTCACCATGTCATTTGCAATGACAACAGACTAAGAAACCCAACCATACCATTAATTTCAGTATAATTGCCAAGGAAGGAATTATTACTTTATTTTATTCTTTTAAGAAGCATCTTTCAGTTATTAAAGCTCATGTTTCCCTAGCCATATTTCATCCCATACCTGAAAAGTAGATAGAGCATCAAAAGCAATTCTGCTGATCCAGCAGGGAAAGTGGAATGTTGCAATACTATAGTATTGATTTTTTTTAAGATCCCATGCATAACCTTGTAGTGGTTTTATTTCAGATAGAAAAGATGCAAATATTTAGTTCTCCTTCAGCATGTAAACATCCTTTCCCTCCATCTCTGCAGTGGCCTTTGCTCCCTCGTTTAGATCAAATCCATGCCTGTCACTTTGAAATATTTCGTGGAGCTCATCATTTTCTTTTCTTCTAGGCCAGATGGGAGATGACTCTGCCTCTTACCAGTTTCAGGCCTTCCCATAGTCAATGTTGTCCCTCCCTCTGTGAATAAAGCATTAAAAGAGAAAAAGCAAACGTCATGCTTGCCATCCACTCTGTCACTTAGGACAGAGGATGGCTGCTCTGTGGTTTCCATGGCTGTAATCAGTATGGAAGCAGGCAGCCACAACTTTGTCCCACAGAGCAGCTGGTGAGTTTAACCTGATCATTCAGCTATTCACTGAGTACTTAACCACCGAGTCACCAGTGTCCAGGAACAAAAGGATTTGTCTGGTCAGTGTCTTGAGTTTTTAATATCCACAGCATTTAGCTCTGTGCCGTCCTTCACTCTTCCTGACGGCTGTCTCTGACCCTGATCCCCTGACCTCTAAGTCCTGAATTCTGCCCTCTTGAGGTCAATCCCCATAGGGGAAGAGGCAGTTTCTTATCTTGCAACTCTTTCCATGATGGACATGCTTCTAAGTAGGTGCTATCTCAATTTTTGTAGCACAGGTGTTTTGGTCTTAAGATTGTGTTTCTTTTCAAATGTTGATTGGGTTTTTCTGTTCCCAGTAAGTTGAGGACTACAGTGGAGAATATGCTTTGATTGCACGGAATCGGAAATAAAGGAAAATGACTCTGAAGTGAGAGTTATATGTTGAGCCAGTTGTGGCATTAAAAATTATAACACGTCTGATGTCATTTTTACATTGCAGAGGCCTCAAACTGTATTTTCATTGCTCAGTCAATAACTAGGATATTCTCATTCTGATCCATCACTGTACAGAACATTAAATCTCAGATAAAATAAAGATTCGAATATACTGGATCTGAGAACTAATTTTCCCTCTCAGTATCAAAATCCTCCAAGGGTACCATCTCTCAGAAGTTGGAGAGCTTTTTGAAGTTCTTCTTTTTCTTCTTTCCAGTCCCATTTAAGTGTACAAAAATCTATATAATTAATCATCTAGTACATCTTCTTTCCTGTAAAATGAACATGATTAATGATAATAATTGCAAATGGTCTGATAACAATTCCCAGCTTTGGGTGGCTTTGCAGGTTTAAAAATGGATCTGCCTACACAGACTCCCTTTGTTTGTTTAATCCTTCGGGAGAGAGAGAGAGAGAGTGACCAGAATGGTTGCTTTAATGGGTAAAGCTGGGCCCTTGCTTACAAGTGTCAATTAATGGATTCTAGGTACCACACAATTTGTGTTAAAGTTCATTATACTAAAAAGTAAGAACGGCTACAAGTAAGGATTGAATTCTTCAATAATACCTACTTAAAGTAAATTAGTTATAGAATTAGTTTTAAAATAGATTATTTGGTGCCTCAGGCTTTAATTAAATGGAGTGAAGGGCCTTGTTCAACAGCAGTGAAATAAAATGTGAGCAGGAGTCTATGAGTTTAGAGGAAGCTGGTATCATCTCCAGCACAGCTAGACTAACTGCCTGGGCAAATGCAAGAATTCAAACAGTTATGGCTGATGCACTGCACATGGAACAGACATGCGTTTGTAAGATGTGGATTTCAGAATGATAACAGAAAAGGAAAAGTGACATGTTGAATCTTGGAGTAGGAGCCTTGGGAGATGCATAGGGAGCCCTTTCCTGAGCCTGATGTTTCAGAAGATCTGATTGTTGCCCGGACTGTGGAGAATCACACTCAGGCAAAGCAGTGCCACCACCATCTATAAGTCAGGCATGACTGGCTTTTGAATTCTGCCAGTCAAAAGTTTTGGTTGCTATGCAATGTGCATAGTGGCCTTATTTTCTAAGGGCGGGATTAAGTTTCCATCAGAGAGTTGACCCATCATGTTTCCTGTTCCGGTTACCATTCCGCACACTTACGTTTTACAAATTTAGGTCGGTTCTGATTTTGCTTTGTCAGCCGTGACAGACCAAGAAGAGCTAACTGGTTTGAAGCTTTGGGCAAAGCCCATTGCATGGTGGCCAGATAGCCATAAGTTAACAACGTATTTTAAAAAGATCTATGAATTTTAATAATACTTCCGAGGACTACTTTTAACTTAAGAAGTGCTAGAACTTCCAATTAATTTGTTGAAATGAGATGGAAAGCATAAAGGTTGAAAGTTCATATCGGCCACAGACTTCTCATGATGAGTTTTGAGGGAATAGGACTCTCAGTTTCCGGAATGACAAATGTGGTTCCTTTGAGTCTCGGTTTCAGTTTCTTTATCACTGTTCATCTTTCTCAGAACTTTCCACTGCGTTAAAGAGTTGTTTCTTGCTCATTTTAATGTTTTTCCCCTAATTTTTCACAGATCCAGAAAGTGATGAATTGTTGTGAAGATTAATGACAAACTTATTCTATTTCTTTTTTCAAGTTTGCTTTGCCTTTTCTCTCTCTCTAAGCCATTCAAACCAGAATTTAGTTTTGAGGAATAAGGAGTCTGGAGGACTTTTTAAATTAATTCATTTTTAAAGATAGAAATCTTTTACACAGGCCATCTTAAGAAATGAAATTAGCAATCGCCCATGACACCACCACTCTCCTTTGCTTCTTTTTTCTCATGGCACACAGAAATTTAGGACATGAGCTTTGGAACTTTTTGCTGTTGACCCTATAAGCTACCAGGGAATCTTGATCATGGTGCTATACTGGCCAGAGCTTTGGAAATAGCATCATCAGGTGTGTGTGTGTGTGTGTGTGTGTGTGTGTGTGTATGTGTGTGTGTTCAGTTCTTGGTCTGAACAGATCCTCTATGACACATGTAACCCTCACCAAGATATCACCTCTGTTTGTGAGTTCATTGTTTGATATTGAGAGCATATTTTCTCACAGAAACAGTCCTATATATCTTGGTTATCTTCACGGAGTCTGCTGAACTGAAAATATAACTGGACACAAACAAATGATACTACTTACTTTATGGAAAAGGATCTATGCCCTGGAGTCAGAGAGATCAGTATACAGATGCTAACTGCACCCCTTCCAGGCTCTGGGGAAGTCATATCATCTCTCAAGTCCCAGTTTTCCTGAGGATTCAGGGACCTCACAAAAGTATTAGGTTTAAATGCAATAGATTTCCTGGCCCATAGAGGCTATTTGGTAAATATTTCCTGCTACTTCTTCAGTGGCATTGATGGGTAACCACCACAAGGTTGGTGATTCTAATGCAACAGTGATCACAAGAGAAAGAAGAGACTATCTGCCCCTGTCAAGATGAACAGTCTTGGAAATCCTATATTGGACCCCAATGATAGTAATGGATTTTACTATCCACATGATAGTAATGGGTTCTAGTGGGATCACTTCATATTGATAGTTGCAAAGTCAACAATTCAAAACCACCAATTGCCTCTCAGAAGAAAGATGAATTCTTCTACGCCTATAAAGGGTCACCATCTCAGGAACCCATCAGGTGCATTTTACCTGAATTGCTGCGAGTCAGAAATGATTTGATAACAGTGAGTTTGAGTTTGATCTCTTTGAAGTTCAGACTTCAGACTTTCCTGCCTTATCTTGGAAGAAGTCATGTCTTCACTTTTAGGCTTTTTGTATATTTGTATACATAAGCTGCATACCTTGTATATATCCAGGATAAAGATTGGGGAGAACACCAAGGAGCAGTGCTCATTTTAAGTGATTTAATTAAAGACACTTGATATCCATGAAATACTGGTCTCTGTATTTTTTTTTCTTTTTGTTGAGTGTGTTTCTCATTTATCATCCCCTCTTCTCTAATGGATTTCTTAAAGGGATTTCTAGGGTCAAAGCCTCCTTTTGCATCCATAGAAGTTTAATACAATTTGATTTGGTCAGAAACTACTCACGGGTACAAGGGAAAAGGTTAAGGGATTTCATTGTTCTTGGTTAGGCCATGGGGCTTTGCGGTGTCTTCCAGTTACATAGCTCTCATCTTGTGATAAAAGTAGCCCCAAGGATTCTTTTCTGCAGAATTCCATTCTGCAGAATGACATGTGCCTCACAAATCACTGTGCTGTGCTAGTTTCAGCTGATTGCTCTAGTGTCTAAGAATACCTGCATGTGGTCATAGAGAAGATTATCATCTAGATGCTTGCCTCTGTAAGGCTGTGTCTCATCATTTCCTTAATATGTGTTGTATTACCTGCTGGGTTTGTGGTTTCAAGAAAGCATGTGATGCTAACCCCAAGGGTTGCTTCCAAACCTACCAGCCACTCTGCAGGAGAAATGAGAGGCTATTTGCTTCCATGAAGAAATGCAACACCTTGGAAAACCTATATAAGAGCTCTGTGATTCAGAATTGACCCAATCACAGTGATATTTTGTTTTGATATATGTTTCAGTGTTATAGGAGTTAATGAATGATAGTCCAACATAAGACTGGTTCAATGATAACATTATGACTCCTCATTGCACCCACACCTTTACTTGGCTCATTGTAAAGCTCACTCCTTAAATTTCAGCTTGGTCACATGATTTACTTTTGTCCACAGTGGGTTGATGAAAAAAATTGATCATATGTTAATTCTGAGCCTTAATTGTTAGAAGTCTTGCTTACTCAGTCTTCCCATTGTTAACTGATATGGATAAAGGATGGCTCAGTTAACTCTCTTAGCCAATGACGATGAGTGCCACAGAGTGCAGCGCTTCACCAGTTGCCCAGAAACCCACGGTGAGAAGTGGAATCAGTCCAGCATGGACAGCCTAAAGAAGAGCTGCCCCAAGAACTCAGCCTAGATAAGCTGAACCTCAGCTGGTACAAGTGCAATGACACGTGGAAAATCACAGGCCAGTGGGTGCAGAGTCTTGTGTGTCCAGCGGCAGTAGAAGCATCCCTGTGCTGGCAGGGGTCTCCCTGTGGCTCTTCCAATTTCTAGGACTCAGGGTCTATATCATCCTGCAGTGTTAACTTGTCGGTAGACCGTCTCTAATAGACTGAGTCAAGTTTCTGTCCTCCACTTGGGAAATACTGCGTGACTTCCCAGAATTCTCAGGAGAAAGCCATGCCCCAGAGGCCTCATTGGCTATCTCCAGGTAGACAGATTAGACTCCACCCCTATATTCTCAGTGCTGAAATTGACACAGGTGGTATATTATGCTCTTGTGAAGTGTCTTAGTCAGGGTTCTCTAGAGAACCAGAACTAGTGTTGGGTCACAAAACACTGGACATTGACAAGTCAAAAATCTTAGATTGGGAGACAGGCTATGGATTCCTTCAGGCTTGTGTCCCACAAGTTATTCATCATAACTCAGCAACTTCCTGGAGATTCCTGTAAACATGTGTCCTAAATCTGAAGGTGTTGCAATAGGAAAAATAAAGACTGAAGGAGCTCCTGGGAAAGAATCTACCTGAGACGAATGCTTATTTTGTTTATTTATTTATTTACTCTTGAGACTTTCAAATAACAGGTTGAGACCCATTGTCAATATGAAGAGCAAAGTATTTTCCACAAGGGAAACAGATTTAGTCCCATGTAACTAGGTTGGTATATGTCCAAACAACAAGACACTGCAGTCTCGTCAAGTTCTCGGGTCAAACACTGGTGAAGTATGAGAATAACAGATTACCATCACTACCCTACGTTTTCAGAAAACATAGCCGGTGTTAGAACAACAAGCAAACAAGTCTCTTGAACACATGTGACAGTTTTGTCTAGGGATGAGTCACCACAGTAGCCCACCAACTGTGGTGCACTGGGAGTCCCAAGGCTCCTACAGCTGATGACGCAGTTCCACAGCTACCTCCAGTACCCAGCGGCCCCTGGGATCAATTCTCGTCATCGCGAGGGTCACTTTCCCGTGACTGGACTCCTGCCCTTGTGAACGGTAGTGGAGGGAAGAAACGCTGACCTCTGGAGCAGCGGTTCTGAACCTGTGGGTCACAACCCCTTTAGGGGTTAAACGACCCTTTCACAGGGGTCCCTCAAGACCGTCAGGACAGTACATAGTTTTCTTGGTCTTTGAAACTGAGACATCGCTCCTCTATCTGTTTCCAGGACGGTCCACCCACATGCAGATCCAGCCACAAAGGATTACCAGGTGTGAAGACTGCTACCCATGCTATACTGTGCTTAAATTCATTTAAATTTAAAATTTCATTTAAAATAAATATTTTACAATATATATAATTATATATTGCTTTGTGGATCATTATTATGCTCTAATTATTTCAATTTGTAAAAATGAACATACATACATCCTGCATATCAGATATTTACATGACAGATTCATAACAGTAGCAAAATTTAAAGTTGAAAAGTAGCAATGAAAATAATTTTCTGGTTGGGGGTCACCACAACATGAGGAAGTGTATTAAAGGGTCCCGGCATTAGGAAGGTTGAGACCCACTGTTCTAGATGAATTTGCATCCACTTTCTTTGTTTAGTATTACTTCTCGATTCTGATTCTGCTGTAGTTTGGCCTGAGAGGTGAAGCATTACATTCTGAAAGCTTTTCTGGACAGGGTTGGGTTTCTTTATGCTGCTGCTTCTCCAACTGCAGCAGCCTAATCATACTTGCTGCCACCCAACTCCCTGTCAGGGAGTGTGACTGGACTAATGAGAGTGTGTTTGCACAGCGCTTTGAGTCTCTCCATGCAGAAGGCATGGCAGCCTGAGCAATGCGAATGAGTGCAGTTGGCCCTCGTTTGTCTCTGTGTATCTATTTCAGATAGTTTGGTATCTTTGAGGTAATAATTTGGAACGCACAACCTCATGTCCTTCTCTTAGTCAAAGATAGCGTTTTGCTTGGAGTGGAGATTTTTCCCCCCACCCTTTTGGCCTTGCCGAGCTTTTTAACGATCAGTTCCATGCTGCCTGCCTCTAATCTGCTGAGAGATGCTGTCGGTACAAACTGTACTGTGAGATTGTGAGAAAATTACACCACAGCCCACATGGAAGCCCTGCTTTTGGTTCCAGGATGTCTATGGGGACTGCTGTTAAGAATATGTGTCTACAGAAGGAGCTCATTCTAATTCTTGGTGCACAGGTGAGTTAATAAGTGTGTGCATTGAGACCGAGAGCTGATGTAGCAGAGATGTGGCTCTCTATCACCTCAGGGGTGTTCTTAATAGTGGTGCCAGCTTTTTCCCCCTTTCATTTTCGTCAAATGTATCAAGGGCTGTCATTGCTTCTCAAAGAAAGCACTTATTAATATGTATAAGGTAAGGCTGCTCCTTTCTAAGAATTAACTTTACTCACACTCATTACATCCAGCCATAATGCAGATGGAGAAAAAAGGTAACACACACACACACACACACACACACACACACACCCTAAACAACAAAAGAGCACCTTGGCTCTGAACTTTCCTGAGGCAGAAAATGTCATATATTAATGCAAAATAAAATATAGTCACTTGCTTCTTATATTCCTCTCTGAGGTTGTAGCATTTGCCAGATAATTATAGATATATAGTTGCTGAGCCTTAACAAGCTTCATTTTGATTTGATGCACTTCAATTATGTATCGATAGCTACAGAATGGTCTGTGGACACTGCTAAAGACACGTTTGGATATATTTGAACTGGGGGCCCTTGGGTGTCTCAGGTAATGACCAGTGTCCTCTTCATGTCTCTTTAAATATTAGCTGGCCAGTGATTCAAAACCTCTACTTTTTCAGACAGATGTATGAAACTACTGTTTCCCATGAATATGATATTTCAGTATTCCCTTTGTGAACATGTTAACCCCTGAAAGTAGAACTAGAATGTCTATTTGGAATAGATGGCTAGTCATCATTTATTGGGCCTTCATTGAATATGAAGTGAGCTGTCAACCATAAAGTCAACAGTTCCATATCACCATCTGCTCTGATGGAGAAAAAGTGAACTTTCTTTTTTAAAATAGGTTCTTTTATTGGGAACTTTTACAGCTCTTATAACCACCTATATATCCATTCTACCCAGCAAATTTGTACATATGTTACCATCATCATTCTGAAATCCTCATGAACCCTTGATAAATTGTAATTTATAGTTATTTTCATATCTTATACTCTCCACTGTCTCATTTCACCCACATTTCTGTTGTTTGTGCTCCTCGGTATGTGTGTGTATGTGTGTTATATGTCTATTGTTGTGTTGGGTTTCCTCTTTGTCCCCCTTCTCTCCCACCAGTCTCATGGTGTCACACTCCCCTTACTGTACCTGGGGGTTTTTCTGTCCTGGATTCTGTTCAGAACTCTTATCTGTACCAGTGTACATGCTCCTGTCTATCCAGATTTGCAAGATAGAACTGAAGTCATGATTATAGAGGAGGGAGGACATTAAAGAACTAGAGGAATGTTGTGTTTCATTGGTGCTATATTGCACCCGGTCTAACTTGTCCCTTCATTGTGACCCTTCTGCGAGGGGATGTCCACTTGTCTACAGATAGAGGTTTGGGTCTTTTGTATGGATATGGTTGTTTTGGGTCTTCTGATGTCTCATACCTGTCTCATTGACACCTGGTGATCACACAGGCTGGTGTGCTTCTTCTATGTGGGCTTTGTTACTTCCCTGCTAGATGGCCATTTGCTTGAATTCAAGCATTTAATAACCCAGATGATATATCTTTTAATAGCTGATGCCATCAGTTTTCTTCACCACATTTGCTTATACACCCAGTTTGACTTCAGCGATTGTGTTGAGAAGGTGAGCATGACAGAATGTTGGATTATTAGAAAAAAGTGTTCTTGTGTTGAGGGAGGACTTGAGTAGAGGTCCAACGTCCATCGGCTACCTTGATAGTTAACAAATAAATATATGTCGGTCCTGTTGTTTTCCCTCAGGATACTTTACCTTGTCTATCTTAAGACTGAGTATTCTATTCCCATAAATATTCCCAGGCTCAGCAGTGCAAAGAGGCAGTTTCTACCCTGCCCTATAGGATCACTTTAAGTCAGAATGGACTGGATGGCAGCGAGTTGGGTTTGTATGCACTGTATGCAGATTCTGTGAGGAGTCACAAAAAGGTTGAAGATCTAGTTTTCATTCTGCATAGCAATTGTAGCGAAACATTGCTGAATATGTTCAAGGTGCGTACTTTCTCCATCTTCCTCACTGTTATTGATTTTCATCGAGCGTGTTTCTTTGATGAGGAAATGAAGATGTAGAAGGAATAACCCATTTTCTTGAGGATTTTCTTGTCCTGTGGTCTTGGACTTCCCTCCTGCTTGACAGGGGACTCAGTGCTGCTCTCTGTGAGGCTCCTTATGACCGGGTGCCTATGAACGCTCCTCTGCTCTCTTCTTTAACCTCTGCCTATACAGAAGAGATCTTCTAGACAAAGAGAACCTGAGGAAGCTTATCTATCTTTCAGTGGAGACTTAGAAAACACCAAGACTTGACAGTTACTTGCTTTCTACTTGACCTCATCTGTCTGATGAGGTTGGGGTTCTCAGAAGGATCTGGTGGCATGTGTGTTGGAAAAAATAAGGGCAGAGGAGAACCATTGCTCTGTAACAAATGAGCCTAGATGTGCCTTGTTACTCAGGGAACAAAGGGATAAGTGTGTGCAGCTGAACAGGACAGGAGAGACACTATCAGACAAATGAATAGGTGAAGGCAGTGAGCCAGGTAATAGTTCACAAGCCATGCTCCAGACTTTAATGTTACTCTTTTGTTTGCTGTAATGGCATCTTCCTTTGCTTCACAATTGGCTGTGGCTTTTCCCCCTGTTTCAAGTGGTATTCACAATACTGAAAGAGGAGATTCCAGCCTTCATTTGCTTTATTTCCTTATTCTGATGTTTTTTGGTGGTTACAATTAAAACAACACAAAAAGCAGAGCCATAAAGAACCCACTATTTCATTTGTAGCCCTGGGGATCAAATGAGGAAAAAAAGGGATATAAAACTTTTGTCGTATCAGTGTACTAAAAATCTTTTCAGTATCAATGTATTTTTAATATCAGGTGTTTCTAGTATTCAATAAAATCTTCATCACAATTTTATACCATATCCATAAAACTTTTGTCTTATTCCCATTCTAGCTCCATGTAAGATTGTTTCCTGTGACTGGAGATCTTTTTTCCATCCTCAATGAGGATTACGTTTAGAGCAGAAAAGTGAAGTTGGCACACAGCCTGGTGAGCCTTTGGGGTTAAGATTAGAGTAAATAGCTGCGCCGTTAGTTGGCAAAATTTCCTGCAGCAGAACTATTTGGGTGGTGCGTAAGGGGTATGGCTTTAGGCAATTATACTTTTTTCTGTAAGTCTCCCACCGCCTACCTGTCAGTTTGTCTACCAGGGTTGCCCTCGGGTGGCTTCCATGAGGCCATCAGCATTTACTCATGGCTGACAGGTTACAGCAGAGCTTTCAGATCAAGTCGGACTAGAAAGAAAAGCCAGCGGAAACCTTACACAGCACAAGAGAGTTTCTGAGACTGTGCTGAAAGATGAGCCTAGGTCGTACTTGCTTATGAACTCCAGAAAACAAGCAAACACACAACAAAACCCATCTCACTGCCCTTGGGGTCGTTCTGACACCTAGCAGGAGCTGCTCCTGTGGGTTTCTGAGGCGGTAACTGTTCCCAGGAGAAGAAAGCCTCCCCTTTTGCCCGAAGAGCACCTGGTGGTTTTGAACTGCTGCCTTGAACTAGTAGCTCAGCATGCAACTCACTCTGGCACCTTCTCAAAAATGCACAGTGGGTACAGCAATGGGATCAAACACTTTACCAGCTATGAAGATGTCACAGGACTTGGCACTGTTGTCATATGTTTGAATGTATCAGCAAGAAACAACTTGGCAGAAACTGAAAAGAATGATATGGAGCAGGGAGATAGTAGGCGCTAGGCATGTCTCACGGGCTTCGGAGGCACCGCGGACAATATACGTCAGCAATACATCTATATCTCTGTGTACAAGTTCAGTTCTTGCCTCCTCTTCTTGTGTGCCTACAGATCCAAGTCCCTTATTTTCCAAATTTGCTCTTGTATTTCTTGCTGTCCAAGGTAGGTGGGGTGGGGGTGGATATGGGTGTTTGTCATCTTTCTCTCTCTCCTCCCTTTCCCCAGTTCGTGGGCAGATCTGTTTTTCCCTTTTATGCGCTTTTCCATGTCAGCAGCTCTCAGGTCAGCTGTTCCAGAGAAGGTGTGAATGTAGCCCTGCCAATTTCATCAGTTTACTAAATGGTCATTCAGGAGAAGCCTTGGCAGGCTCCTTGGCAGGAACACTTTCCCTGACACTGAGTGGGTTTTAGAATTGAGCCTCTGCTTGGTGGTGCCAAGTGCGCAGCTGTGTTATGCGACCCCCTCTCTTCTCTTCATTTGTGTCTTAACCAGGGAATTATTACTCTGACCCTGGGCTCCTCCCAGAGATGCAATTCGGAGTAGAGTAGATGGGGGATGGAGCCTCTGGCAGGTGCAAATGATAACAAAGTCATCTGCTAGCTAATTCAAAAATTGGGACCAGTCATCCACCCCAAGGAACCAGAGAAGAAAGACCTGGTCATCGACTTCCAGGAATTCAGCTGAGTCACTGAAAACATTACAGAGCTCAGCTCTCCTGTGACCTATGGGGGGATGCCATGAGTTGGAACAGACTCAATGACTCTTGGGTTGGGTTCAGACGTGGAGTGTTACTTCTTGTTGGAGTGGCAGTGAGTGCTGAGGCCCTGCCTTGAAGGGATTTTATCTGGCTCTAGGAGAGGCATCAGGGAAGCTCCAGAACCCAGGGTGTCATCTTCCAGGGACTCTCCTACTTGAGGCCAACTTGACGCTTTTAGAATTGTTCAAGTTGAAACAAAAACTCTGCCCCTCAGGCCTGATGATGTGGCTCCTTCTTCAGCGTCCTACAATGATATGGTAGGAGTTCTGTCCATGACGGTTTCTGTTTCATTAGTTGGACTTTGATTAAATTAGAGATAGAGGCAGCTTCTGGGGTAATCCAACCATTTCAATTACCAAACAGCTTCCCATTCTCTCCTTTCTGGTGATATGTAGGTTCCCTCTTGCAAAAATGGAGACATGGAGACTCGGGGTGAAACATGAGAAGGAATAACTTGAAGCACAACCATCCAATATTTTCTCAACTTCCAAATAAAGATGTCAAATGATTGCTTGGGATAGGGTTTCTCAGTGCCTAAGGAGTCATAAATTTGTCCCATTTGTGGAGCTGAAGCCACCGGAGAATATGTCTGGTAGTTTGTAAATTCAACTTCCCTATGATGATCAGTAATTCATTTATGACTTCTCCCCTTGGGCACACCGCAGTAGAGAAATGATTACTCAACGGGTGAGATATTTAATATGCTCCCCTCTCAAGTGTCAATGGCCCAGCATCGTCTGTGCCTCCTGTTCCAGGACTTCTTCATTTAGTTGAAAGAAAAAGCTGCCCACCTACTACTGAGCGCACCATGGGAGAACGCCCCATGCCTGGGTCTGGGCCCTGCATCCGTTGGAGAGAAATATTTCCTCTGATGGAAAAGGCTTTGAAATAAATGGAGAAGGTACCCAAAGAGTAAGGTTTTCTTTTCATGTTTTTTGGAAACTTTTTTTTTTGGTGTTTATTTCAAAGACTTAAGTGTACTTTGGGGGGCCCCTAATCATCCTCAGCCCTGGGAATTGACTGCTCTGCAGCTGCTCCCCTCCCCAAGCAGCCCTGCACGGAGCAAAATAATTGTCTGTTTCTGCAAGCAGCCTCCTGTGCAGATGGAGCCTGATTAGCATGTGTGCTTGCAGCAGTCCACTGCTCTAACCACATTTGGAAATCCAGCCACTGAGAGAAATGTGGGCTTGACATTCATTAACATTCTTGGGCTCCCTGGGAAATACACATAATAGGGTAAAATTGCCATTAAGGAGAGCAACACTTGAGGGAAATATCTACTCAATAAAGACGAAGATTCTTCTCATCAACAGCTGAGGAAAAATCCAGTTGCCATAAAGGGTAAAAGAGACATCCTCTTAATATGAGTGGGGATGACCTGAGTTCAGCAGGTTTGCAGCTCTAATGAGTCCCATCGTCCTGCACCGGATTGCGATTGGCTTATTGGTATGCAGATGTTTCTCGGGCATATTTGGGTCTCAGCAGATACCAGAAAGAGTTTAATGATGTCTATCTTTAGGGTTGTCTGTGTTAACCTTAAGAAAAGGCAAACACGGAAGAAGGAACTCTTAACACGGACATAGAGCCCTTTGGTTTAAACTTTCCCCTGGTGGGTTAAGGGGACTGTTCCTGGGTATTCTCTTTGGCTAGTTTGGGGGGCTTCTTAGCAGAATAGGAAGAAGCAACCTGTGCCATATGCAATTACTATATGGGACCTATGATTCACTTTGTAGGTCTCCAGGGTAATTTGCTTAGACTTTTTGGGTTCCCACAGCCCTTTGAATTTGAACGCTGCCCTATCAAAATTGTGGCAGTGTGTGTTCCGTGTGCAGAAAGTGATAAAAAGAGTTGTTATTAACATATGTGAGGACTGCCCCCCAACAGCAGTGCTAAAGGATGTTTAAACCCATCTAAGTTCCCAGGCATTTTTAAATTCCCTTTGAAGAGACTTGAAATGATACCTGACTTAATACCTTATTATAGACGACACAGGTGTAAGTTCATGACACAGAACCTTAAAACCCATTTTTATTTTATCCTCACTTGACCAATGAAATGCTCCATTTGTTAATTCTTGCAGGCACTGTCCTTGACGATTGGCAGGGAGGAGCAGGGCTCCTTGCTGAGCCTGTGTCTTGCATAGAATTATTGATGTATTGAATAAGTTATCTAAGGCAGCAGGTTTCCTAATGTCTGGTTGAGCAGTTTTAAATTTCTTCCTGGGATATAACACCAATTTGTGCAATACTATTTTGATTCTTTTATCTTTAAATGGCCTTAATTTGATGGTAGGCATCTGTACTGCATTTCAATTTTGTAGGAAGCAGCTCCCTGTGCTCCTTGTTGATAATCACACTACCTTGTATTTGCATAGCAGTTTGTAATTTGCCATACATGTTCGCATTGATTTTTTTTCGCTTAACCTTCCCAATGTGCCTAAGTGGTAGATGTGGTTGGTGGTTCTCTGCCCCCACGTATAAGATGAGGAAACAAAGACGTGGAGAAATAATGACTGCCATGTTCAAGAAATATGCTTAGTAGTAAAGCTAATTTGAACTTGTGACCAGAAGCGCTTTCAGTAATGCAGAGTCATTCTCTTCCCCTTTCTTTCAGCATGAATTTAATACTGCAAATTCCAAGATACCTCTTAAAATCTCTAAAGCTGGGTCTGGCTTCAATTAGCAGATTTTTCCTATTTGCTAAAGATGCAAACAACTGAAGAGGCCAAGAGTGTTTGTTGTTGTTTTTGTTGTTTTCACCTCAGGCAGTTCATTACCAAAGGAAGGGTTTGTCTAGTCTCCTTTGATCCTCTTCCTACCTAGACTCAGGTAACTTGATATTCTTAAATGCTTGGGCATCATTCTCCTGGAACTTTAGTGATGCATAAGGGTAAAGTAAAAACACACACTTACAAAATCACGGAAACCATTGTTAGAGAAGAATATAAAAATGTGAGGTTCCTACTTCTTGACAAAGCTTCCATTTTAGTCTATATCCTTCTGAAGAAGTGTATTTCCACCACTCCAGTCTTTCCCAGAAGAAGTTGGTGCTCTTCAAAAGACACCATTTCAAAATGACATTTTCACGATTCTCCAAGGACTAAAATGGTATTCCTGTTAAATAGCCTTTGAGTTCAGGGAGCCAAAAGGAAGTACGAAACGGCAAGGTCAGACCTGTTGGGTGGATGGAGTACATTTTCCCAATGAAGTTCCTATAGGACAGCTCTTGCTACCCTTAAAGAGCGAACAAGTCCATGATCAGGAAAGAAGCACCACGAGAACATTTCTCCTGGTCTTTTTCTCACAGTAAAATTTCAGTTTTCTCAAAATCCGGATAAGCTCCATCCAGGATGGTCTACATGATCATCCTGTGTCCTCTGAGAACGTCTATCAAGAGGACTACTTCTGACTCTCCAAAATTAAAACACCACAACCTTCTGAGCTCCGCTCTGCCTTGACTTTAACTAGTCTAACAGATCTCTGAAGAGACCTGGTTTTTGAAGGCATCCTAATGAAACTCTTGTTGCTCTGTGCTGAGGATTTGTTCCAGCTCAGAGCAGCCCTACCCAAGGCAGAATGAAACACTACGTGGTCCCATGCCATTCTCACTGTGGTTCTTACGTGTGTACTCATGGTTTGACAACTCCTGTGTTAATCCCTCTTGTTGACGGTCTTCCTGTTCTGCTGCCCCTCTACTTTACCAAGCATTGGTGTCCTTTCCCAGGAACTGGGGTCTCCTGATAACACGCTCAAAGTATAGGAGTATTTCTCGCCTTGCCTGTAAGTGGCATTCTGGCTGTACTTCTTCCATGACAGATTTGTTCATTTGTTCTTTGGAAATCCACAGTAATTTCAATAGACTTCACCACTCCTATAATTCAATTATTATTCAAGAGTGATGACTCTTCCATCTTCTTTATCCAATGTCCAATTTTTATGTGTGTATGAAGCAATTTAAAAGGCTGTGACTTGGGTCAAGCTCACCTTAGTACTCAAAGTAACACCCTTACTTCTCAACATTTTAAAGATACCTTGTGCAGCAGATTTACCCAGTGCCGTGTGTTATTGATCTCTTACTCTTTCCATGTGCACAAGTTGTGGATCCAGGAAAGATGAAATCCTAGATGACTGAGTATTTTCTCCATTTATCAAAATGTTGCCTGCTGGTCAAGTTGGGAGGATTTTACTTTCTTCACATGAGTCTAGAAGGAGCCCTGGTGGGACGGTGGTTCACCATTGATCCACATAGTCAGCAGTTTCAAACCACCCACAGCTCAGACGGAGGGAGAAAGCTTGTGCTTTTTACGCCTGTAAGCAGTTCATCTCAGAAACCCAGCAGGGGAAGCCGTGACTCAGCATTGACTCAATGGCAGTGAGTTTGGTTTGGTCTTGTTCATGGGCAGGGCTGCACAACAAATACTCATCTGGTCAAAATATCAACGGTGTTGTGATTGGGAGGTCCTGTCATACAGGACTGTCTGGAGCACAAGCTAGTATAAGCTCAGCACCTCAGAACCTCGCAGGGCTCACTATGAGTCAGCATTCACTTGATGATGGCAGTGATTGTGGGTCTTTTTGGGTTTGTGTGTGTCTGAGATGAGAGACAAGTTCCTGAGAGAACTTGTCTGCACTGATCACAGAGGAAAGTCTAATGATGTTTTATTTGGAATAAGCCTGTGATCCCTGCCAACAATACTTTCTTACTTGTCCTGTATTTCCTTCTTTTCAGGCCCTTTGGCATGGTTTGATTCTATAATGAAAGATATTTGGTCACCATCTATCTTTTTATTTTTTTAAATTATTCTTCCATATCACTGCCCTGGTGGGAGTAGGAAACCCAGCCTTGCTCCTGGAGAGCTGCTGCTGGATTTGAACCATCAACCCTGTGGGCCGCAGTACTGCACACAACCACTGTACCACTGGGGCTCAGCTCTCCATACTATTTTAAATGCCAATTTTACTGGTTTCCTTTTTTTAAAAAAATCAATTTATTGGTGGCTCCCACAAGTCGTCTCACAATCCACACATACATCTATTATGTCAAGCATTTTTGTACATTTGTTTCTCTCATCATTCTCAAAACAATTAACTTCCACTTGAGCCCCTGGTATCTACTCTTCATTTTCCCTTCCCTCCCCACTCCCCCATGGACATCTGATTATTTATGAATTGTTACTATTTTGTCATATTTTAAACCATCTGAACATCTCCCCTCACCCACTTCTTGGCTGTATATCCCTCAGGAAGGAGGCCATATGTAGATCCTTGGAATCTGTTCTCCCTTTCAACCCGCCCCTTCCCTCCCTACTCTCATTATCACCCCCTCTCCCCACTGGTCCTAAAGGGTTCTTCTGGTCTGTATTTCCCACATTTTCAGTTCCTATTTGTACCAGTGTACATCCTCTGGTCCAGCCGGATATGTAAGGTAGAACTGGGATCATGATAGTGAGGGGGGAGGAAATATTCAAAATCCTCAGGAAAATTGTATGTTTCATCTTTGCTACACTGCACCCTGACTGCCTCATCCCAACCCCAGGCCTTCTGTGAGGAAATGTCTAGTTGCCCAAGATGGGCTTAGGGTCCCCACTCTGCACTCCTCCTAATTCACATTGATATGATATTTTGTTCTTTGATGTCTGAGAGCTGATCCCCCTGAAGACCTTGTGATCACCCAGGTTGCTGGGCTTCTTCCATGTAGCCTTTGTTGCTTCTCAGCTAGATGGCCACTTGTTTACCTTCAAGCCTTTAAGGCCCCAGACTCTATATCCCCTGATAGCCGGTCACTATCACCTAGCACCAGGAGGGACAACACCAGAGACACATGGTGGGAATTGTGCCCACGCTGAGCTAACCATGCTGAAGTCAGACACAGCAAAGCAGCCAGGGAAGGAGAGCAATGAAGTCTCCAGGGAAGACCCAAAACAGCCTGTGGGGCCAGGGCAAGGTGCCCTATCACACTCCAGCGGAAAACACTTATAAAGGACAACAAATAGAACTTGAGCTATTTATAGGAGTTGTTGTCGTTGATGTTGTTGACTTTCTGTTGTTGTTGCTATTATTTTATTTCTTATTGTCTTGTGTCAGGGCATATTGTTATTCCTGGTTTCTGCTTTTTCATCACCCTAGAGAAAAGCATCAAACATTAAATCATAATTGCAGAGCAGAATACGAATATTATAAACCCTGATCATTTTAAGTCATGATAAAGTTGGCAGAAGTTAGGAGGTGAGACAAGAAGTTGGGAAGAAAGTGCAGAGTAGGACAGCATTCAAATTTCTTCATGTAATATTTTAAAGTTGATGGAGCAGTTTATAGTGGGTTACATCTATTATAAATAAAGAAAACTGAAAAACAATCCCCTGTGCTATCGAGTTGATTCTGACTCATAGCCACCCTATACAGGGTTTCCAAGGTTTTCAATCTCTCCTGGGTCTGACGGCTTCATCTTTCTTCTGCAGAGAAGCTGTTGAGTTTGAATCACTAGCCTGTGGGTAGCAGTCCAATGTTCATCTGACAACGCCACTGTGCAGAATAACCCACACTAATAAAACTCATAGTAACTTGGTGAGGAAGGAAAGGCGAGAAAGTAAAATTGATATAATTTTCTTATCTTGTATAGCACTGAGTCAAAAAATCAATGTCTAAGGTTCATGAATTATGAAAGCTTTAACATATTTATAACCAACAGTAGAATCTAAACATAGACTCAGAGTAGAGAATGGTGTTGACAGGCTTACTTTTTCTTCTTGTATCATGATATTCTCTACAGAGAACACTTTTATTTTTATTTTAGTCACTGGGAACATCACCATTGTGTTTCTACTACAGATTGATTTTCATATCTGAATAATAGACATAGTGACTCTTTATGGACTTGCGGTTGGATAAGAAAGGGCAGGATTTGAATGGATATATTAGTCTTATCAGACTGCCATAACAAAGTACCCCAAACTGAGAGACTTACATAAATAGAATTTATTGTCCCACGGTTGTAGAATCTGATATCAGAATATCAGTCATGTTGATTCTTTCTGAAACTCTGAGCATGAATTGATTACATATTTCTCCTCTAGTTTCTGGTCATGTCCAGTGATCCTTGGTATTCATTGGCTTGTAGATCAATACAACCTTTTTTCTTCACCTTGACATGGATGTCTCCCCTCTTTATGGGGCTCCGTGCCTCGTTCCCTCTTTCAAAAACATGCTGCTTGTGTTAGATTAGAATCTACTCTACGATGATCTCATGTTAACATAGCATTTTCCAAGTCCCTATTTCCAAACATGGTCCACATTCTCAGACATGGATATGAAGTTAGGCTAGAAATTCAACTTATAACTTGGAGAAGGGGCGACAATTCTATCCATATCAATGTAATTATTACATTACATAGCTTGTATTGATTGAACCAAAGACAGATAAAGCAGAATCCTAAAGTCATTGGATGGTGGCCTGAGTGGTGTTGTAGCTCAGATGTTTAGGACCCTGAAGGATTTAGTTCTGTTGTGCAGAGGGTTCCAAGTTCCGTAACTTGGAGCTGACTTGTCAGCATCTGACAACAGTGTTAAATAAGTAGATGTTAAATATGATTTTGTATTAATTATTTACAAGACACCCTGGTGAAGGCTGGAGTAAACAGATTTGACTGCATGGGGCATCTAGTCACCAGGGCTGTTATCAACTATGGTAAAGAGGATATTGTTGTCATTAATGACCCCTTCAATGACCTGACTACATGGTCTATGTGTTCCAGTATGATTCCAACCATGTCAAGTTCAATGGAGCCATCAAGGCTGAGAATGGGAAGCTTATCATGAATGGGAATTTCATCTTCCAGAAGTGAGATTCCACCAACATCAATTGGGGTGAGACTGGTACTGAGTATGTCACTAAGTCCACTGGTATCTTCACCAACATAGAGAAGACTGAGGCTCACTTGAAGGGTGTTGCCAAAAGGGTGATCATCTCTGCCTCTTTTCTGATCCTCCCATGTCTGTTATGGGCAAAGTATGACAACTCCTTCCTACATCAATAACTGCTTGGGCTCCCTGGTCAAGGGCATCCATGACAACTTTGGCATTGTGGATGGGTCTCATGGCCACATTCCACACCATCCCTGACACCCAGAAGACTGTGGATGGCCCCTCTGGGAAACTCTGGTGCAATGGCCATGGGCCTTCCCCAAACATCATCCCCACATCTGCTGTTGCTGACATGGCTGTTGTGTAGGTTATTCCAAAGCAGAAGGGGAAACTCATTGCCATGGTCCTCTATGTCTCCACCCCATACTTTGTCATACTTTGCCCAAATGTGTCAGTCCTGGATCTCACCTGCCTTTGGGAGAAAGCTGCCAAATGCGATGACATCAAGCTGGTGGTGAAACAGGCATCAGATGGTTGCCTAAAGGACATCCTGGGCTACAATGAGGACCAGGTTGTCTTGTGTGGCTTCAGCAGTGACACGTACTCTTCCATCTGATACTGGGGCTGGCATTGCCTTCAAGACCACTTTGTCATTTCCAGGTTTGACATTGAATTTGACTACAGCAGTAGAGTGGTGGAACTTATGATCCACATGCCCTCCAGGGAGTAAGAGTTCCTCTGGGCCTCCAATCCTGGCAGCAGCACTGAAGGAAGGGAGAAGCCCTAAGCTGTGGAGAAGTCTTTGCCCCAACTTGATGACCCAGCTCCTGAAGAATATCCTATCATCTCGAATTTCCATCCAGTTGCCCTGGACTGCCTTAGAGAACCCAACTAGCAAAACAAAAAACTTAATGAGAAGACTATGTGTCTCCCTGGAGACTACTTCTCATAGTCATAGCCTGAACTAGGTTTCATTAGACCACCTATTGTGGTTTCATCCCGTAACCCTGTTACTGGGCCACTTCAAAGTGTCAGTTTCCTCTTCTGAAAAGCTAGAAAGTCAACTCTGGATGCTTCCTGACGTTGACTCTTTTTATTTCGATAGTCTCACCTTTTGCAAGCTTCTTTGTGAGAAGGAATTAGTTGAGCAGCTATAAATCTTTTGAATGTGGCATCACAACCTTGGCTAGATGATCTAGATGCAACTTTAGAATAATATGTTATCTGGGAAAGATCTTTGTGTTACCAAACTGCCATCAATCATGGTTATGTTCAGAACAGTGCTAATCTGACTCCAAGAATGCATTAGTTTATTGCTAATAGATTTCTTAATTAAATTACCAAAAAGAGTTCAAAAGAGTTCAGAGTTTAGGGAATAGGACTCAATGCACCTCTCCTCCATCCATTTTTACAATTTGGACTGCTTTTTGAAGCTGTGTTGTGGTTTCGCCATGCTGTCAACTTCCCATAAAATGAGAGAAAGCATAGACTTTGTGCAGTGCAGTTCATTGCTTCATGGTGCCCCACAAAGGAATTTTTCGCTACCTCACATTTCGATCAACCAACATTCACTCCAACTTCTGTTTGCTTGTCATAGTCTTGTGATTCCAATTATGAAATAAGACTTTAAGGAATGAATGTCAGCTGCCAAAAGGCAATAAAGATAAAGAGATAAGGCTTATCCTCATATTTCTTGACTTCTAAGTATTATCTTGACTTCCAAGTAATTGTGAGACTGGTGTAGGACCAGGCAGGGTTTCGGTCTGTTGCACAGAGGCTTGCTATGAGTTGGAAGTACCTGAACAGCATCTGACAGCACCATTAAGTAATTAGATATTAGATCTGATTTTGTATTAAGAAGTTGAATTAAGGTGAGCAACACAAAGCTGAATGACAAGCCTGCTAGGTCTACCTGGGGATGTTTGAGGCTTCATTACGTTTGCAGAGCTGCTTTCAGTAGTGACTGTGGAGGAAGATGTTAACCAGAGTAGGTTTAAAAGAGTGTATTGCTTAGTTTTTTTTTATACTGTCACTCAGGTAACTGAAAACTGTGCTCATCATTGGGTGACATTGCTTCCATTCTAGCACTTCTGGTTGAATGGACATTGACATGTACATCATTTAACTCCTCTCTTTCTCGTTTGCTTCCTCCTTCCTCCACCCCCCTCTATACTTAGTTTCTCTGGGGAGCCAGTTACTCATAGATCTTCTGGCTGAAATGTCAGTATGGGAGGCTGGGTGGAGACTGATACCTCCCGGTGGTATAAGTCTGAGGAAGACAGATGCTGGATGAGGCAGGTAAAGATGGCTTTGAGGGACTGAGAATAGATTAAGGTAAGGAAGAAGGATGGGAACCAGTATATATAACTGCATCAAGTCATTTACATACGTCCATCTTTACAGTAACACTTTAGGGGAGATATTAAAAGTGATGAACCTAGACCCCAAAGGTTAATTCATTCCCTAGGGTCATTCAGTAAGAATTAGAGCCAATATTTGAAGTTCTGTCTAAATGAAAAGCCCTTACTCAATTCAACTCTGTCATTCTGCCTCCTACCTTTTAATAGGCAAGTAGGATATTTGCGGATTATAAAAATCTCCTCTCTACTGCTTTGCACACTGCAAATATTAACTAGTATTTTGTTTTTTTAAGGCACTTGATTTCACTCATGATTACCTAACTTCTTGCACAAGTTGCAGCAATAAACCTCCATTTACGTGGAGTCCCAGTAAGTGGGAAATGGGGTGGGTAGTAGCAACTTCAATTCCCAACTACCCCATTCCAAAGATTATCTTAACAGCACAACAAGTACTTACTTCTCTGGAGACTAAGAACGTTTGTGATGCTTTGTCCCCCCCCCCCTCCTTTTTTGGATGATATGAAGATGTCCCATTAAGAGCAAATTCTTCATTGTAAAGAGTCGAATGTTCTGGTACTTAATTTCTACTTGTTAAATTTAGGGTCTTGAAACAAAATCCCACACTTAAATGTTCTCCAGCCTATGGCATTTCTATTTGGTTGTCAATTGGATTAATTTTCATTTATCTTAAGCTCTTGTCTCTCATTCCTTTTTGTTTTGAGATACTTAAGCAAATGTTGACAGTTATGGTTGGCTTCATAAGCTGCCTCAGTTATGTAAATGATTTTTGTCAGTGATGTTATTGCCAGTTGAAAATAGTCTCAAGTTTCCAGGCATATTTTTAGGGCTTCCTAGTAAAGCATTCCAGCTACTTTTTAACATTCTTTTGCTTCTTCAGGCATCAAGTTGACCTTTTTTTCTAGCTCCCTTTAGCCCTACACTTCCTTTCTGAGTCTACTGTTTGCTTGACATGAAAAATGAACTTATACAATTATAGACCCAGTGGCCTTTTCTCAGACCTCATTCTTCTTGACTGCTCTGCTGCAATTGACACCGCTGCCTCCTCTCTTTCTAGAAAAGTCCTTCTCTTTGGCTTCCATGACACTCTGTTCTCCCCGTTCTTTCTTTTCTCTTCAGCTATTCTTTTTCCTTTTTGTCCTTTCTACAATCTTTGCTACGGGCCAGTGTCACATTGTGACACTCATTGGCGATGATAATAATTGTGTGGCACACACGAGGTTCCCGGTTGGAGCGCCTCGAGTCTGTAGGTGGAAGAGGCAGATGCTGAGAATATCAATCTTTTGGCACAGCTATCATCCAAGTGGGCACATCCATGCATCCTTGCATACCCACAAGGAGTTTGGATATATGTATCTCAGAGATCTCTGTTATTCACCACCAGATCCTAGAACATACAGGGTAAGGGATCCAACGTACGTACAGGTAAGTACTGAGGGGAAAAAAAAAGTCTACCTTTCAGGAGATAAAGTAAGGGACATAGATGTAGGAAGACATTCTGGAAAGTTAAAATCAAGAAGAGTTCAACAACTGTCAGCAGGAGCAAAGATTCAAATACCAGGAGTTGTAACAGGGACCCACGAGCATCTGTGACAGGTGTCAGATATCAGAAGCAGAGATTAGTAACCAAATTCTCACTTGAGCTTAGCTGAGTCCAGGAAGATGCCAAGACATGTCTGAGCAGGAGGAATCAGAGCACAGGTCACTGTTGATTGAGATTCAGCCCCTGGTGTCTGCGCGAGCCTTTGTGCCTTGTGGATGTAACAGGGGAATCCTGATGATAGACAGGGAGTGACAAGTTTGATTGTAGGCAAGTTTCATTTGGGTAAATCAAATGTGCAGTGTCTGGCTATGGAATGCTGGAAAGCTTTATTAGCACCATGATCCCTCCTGAGTACATCATCCCCGTGTAAGTCTCAGGTGATGTTTTCCTGTTCTGACTTCTCCCCCAAAGTTTGGTTATAAGAAAGTCAGCTTCTAAGCAAAGCTCTTGACATCTCAAACTATGTCTTTCATATTTGAACACTGGCTTCACATCTTATTTTCTGGTTTCTTTTTTAGCATGAAAACCTAATATTTACTATTTACATCTCTTTTTTTTGTTATTGGAAACGCAATTAATTATTTAAAGTGGTTCTTATAACTCTAACTCTCATCAAAGGACCTTTTCCTGAAGGGGTCTAGCAAGGAGGTAGAGAGAAAACGCTGATAGGATTCGCCTTGAGTAATTTTGACAGGATTTCCTGAGGGGGCATCATGCTGCATGTAAAATGAGTCTTCTGAGAAGCAGGAGGAGAGAGATCATTTCCAGAAAGATCCAGAAGAAGAGCACCTCCTCTGGACTTGTAATCTCTGCCAGGGGAGGGGCTCCTGGATCCAGAAAAGAGCTACCAGAGTGAAGGCAGAATAGCATAACTAGGAGCCAGAGTATGTAACAAAGTGGAGGAATTCTCAACTCACTGACCAAATAAAACTGAGTACTTTGGTGAAGTTATCTTGGGTGACTCTGGACACTTCATTGCGAAGTTGGGCTTGTTGACCCACAGAAGTAGAGCTGAGTTCTTTCCGTCAGAGTGTTACTGAACTTAGGTGACTCAGCACTGAATTCTGGGTTCACAGACTCACACACCTTGAGGTGAATACCTTCAGGTGGAGGCTTACAGTAGAGTGGTGTGCCCCATTGAGCATTGGTTATCAGACCAGAAAGAACTTTGTTGCATGTCCTGACATAAACCTATCTTGAACATTTCACTGAATCACAACTTGTTAGCTTCCTTAATAAAGCCTTTGATTATGAATTGTGTCTGTGAATTATGTGTAGCTATTGCTAAAGGTATGAGAACCCCGAGGGGTAAAATCAAAAACATTAAGACAACCTTGTTACTCCCAATCATTTGTTTCAATTCTGAAAAGTCAGCTGTATTCCTATCCTTCTCTGTCTAATTTAGACCATCATTCTTTCTAACTTCATCATTCACACCTATCTCCTCCATAACCTTGCTGCCTCTAGTCTTTTCTTTTTCTGAAGTATGCTGTATTTTATTTCCTGACTAATTTTTCATAAAATCAACTTTCATTATCTACTCCTCTGATCAAAAACAGATTCAGGGATTGCTCTTGCCCCCCTCCCCAGACATTGAAAATAAAAATAAGCAGTCTGGTTTTGAAGGAGCCCAGTTGGTGTCATGGCATATAGATTGTGCGGTAATGCCAATGCTATTTCTGAGGGAGAATGATGAGACAGTTTGCTCTCTTACAGATTTCTATCTCACAAGGACATTTCTACCCTGTCCTGTAGGGCACCTTTGAATTGAGATAAATTCCGTGCTTCTGTGTTGTCAGACTGTCCTTTGTGGGTCACTGGTAGAATGAAGAGAAGTAAAAGAATATGATGAGACAAATGAACAGAGGGATACAAGAGAAAATTTTGTCCTTGGTTTGCTGCCTGGGAAGATGAAGGAAGGGAGGTCACCAGTAGAGAGATGTGGTTGCTGCTGTTGATAGGTGACTTGAGTCAGATGTGACTCATAGAAACCTGATGTATAATGAAACAAAGCCCGGCACGGGCCTGCGCCATCATCACAATTGTTATATTGAAGCCCATCCTTGGAGTCACTGTGTCTGTGGGTCTTGAAAGTCTTCCCCTTTTTCTATGAAGCCCTACTGTAGCAAGCATGGTATCCTTTTCCAGGGACAGGTCTCTTCGGAAAAATGTGCCAAAAATAAATTAGACTCAAGTTTCATCATCCTGGTTTCTAGGGAGCATTTTAACTGTACTGATGTTAGTGAGAGTATTGAAATTACCATGAACTTCTAGAAGAACAAATACATCAATTCTTTTCTGCTCATCTTTATTCATTCTCCAGGTTTCATATGCCTATGTAATGATTGGAAATATCCTGGCTTTATATTTCCAGATGTATCTTAGTCCTCCAAGTGAGGACTATATGTTCTTTAGCATATTAAGGGAGTCCAGCATTTGATTTCTGACTTGGTCCTTCCAAAGCACTGATTGTGGTTCCAAATAAAGTAAAATCTTTGACCACTTCCATCTTTCTCTCTATTTATTATGATGCTATTACTCCAGTTGCGAGGATTTTTATTTTTTCTATGTTGAGTTGTAAGTGATACTGAAGGCTCTGTTCTTTGATCTTCATAAGAAAGAACGCTGTTTCAAGCCCTCTTTGCTTTCAAGCAAGCAAGGTTATCTATCTGTCTATTGAGAGTGGCTAATATCCCTGCCTGATCCCACGTTCTTCAAGCTTCTCAGATTATATGCTTAGCATCCAGGTGAAAAAGGTATGGGGGAAAGAGGCATGCCAGTCATAAAGTTGAAACCATGCCACATGCCCTTGTTCTGTTTAAGCAACTACTTCTTGACCTACCTTTTGGGTCTGCATGAGCAAAACGAAGTCTCCGGGATCCTGGTTCTCTTCAACTTATTCAAATTATCATCTATTTTTTTTTTATAATCTGCACATTAAAGTGATTTCTCATAGTCAATAAAACTCAAGTAAATCTCTTTCTGGTACTTTCTTCTTTCAGCCAACATCCAATGATAGCAGTGGTATTCTTATTCCACATCTTCTTCATTTGGTTTGAATTTCTGACAGTCTCTGTCAATGCCCCGCTACAACCTTTTTAAATTTTCATTAAAATTTTACTTGGATGGCATAGGAATGATATTGCTTGATTCTTTTCACATCTTGTTGGGTCACTTTTTTATGAAATGGCCATAAATATGATCTCTTCTTGTGGTTGACTAAGTAGTTGTTACGTAAATTTCTTGGCAAAGAATAGGGGGCACTTTCAATGCTGCCTCATTTTTGTTTTCTAACATTTTAACCAATATTCCTTCAATTCATGGAGCTTTGGTTTCCACTAATGCTTTCAGTGGAGTTTGGGCTTCTTTCTTCAGTACCACTGACACTTGTTCACAACTGCATTTTCAAATGGTTGAAAATCAGCCATTTACTTTTGGTATAATGATTGTTTATTTTTTCCATGGTCTTAAAAAACATTTTTGACATATAAATTCATGTACATGCAATTCAATGGTTTAATTATATTTTAAAAGTTGTGCAAGAATCATCAAAATTAATGTTTGTACATATGCTTCATCTTTGTATCTATTACTATTAGCTCCCCATCCCCCCCCATCTCTTCTGTTAAAATCCTAAGAAACCATTAGTCTAGTTACTGTCTCTATTGATTTACTCTCTGTATGTGTAGTTTCCCTTTCTCAATAATATTTTAAATTCTATACCATTTGCTTCATTTATGATTTTAGTACTAGAGCTACCACATATCCCATGGAGGTTGTCTATATTATTTTTGTAGAAACTGATAATGCTACTCTAAAGTGAACCACGGATATATACATACACATATATATCCTCAAGAAGTAATCATTGGAGGTATGGGTGCTATAGCAAAGGGAGGTGAAGAAATCAGATGATCCTGGCTACTGGAAGGAATGGTGTCTTGTGTCTTCAAGAGTTATCTTAAAACAAGCAACTATCTAAGAGAGATACCAGGTTAATTCACATGGAAGGAGCACACCAGCCCATAGGATAAAAAGATTATAAATAATAAGATCCAAAATCAGAGGGTGGAATTGTATGAAGCTTAAATTCTTAGCACCCAATTTGCAGAAGACTTTGGATCACAGCAACAGCCCCCACCAGAATTAAGCCACATTAAATTTCCTCAGTTCATTGACCAAGTATGTGAAAATTTCTGTTCTCAACAAAGTGCACTGGAAATCAAATTTTTTTGTGGGAAATTAAATTACAGAAGATACAGTCAGGTTAAAATTTAATATCTTATTTATTTTTGATTTGGGCCCATTTTTAACTTGTTCTAGTTTTTGTTATTTTCTGTTTTCTTTTGAACTAAGGAATTTGTGTTTTCTCTTGTTGAAGGTGATTTTTTATATATGATTTTCTTTTTGTGAAATCCAAACCCAAAATCAAACTCCTTACTACAGAAGCAATTCTGACATAGTGACCTTATAGGGCAGGGCAGAACTGCTCCTTTGAGTTTCCAAGACTGCAACTCTTTATGTTTCATCAATACTATACTGCACCCTGAAACACGTGGAATGTTCATGCCTACAGATTAAAAATGTAAGCGACTGGACACCGTTGAAGTAAACAATGAGGGTTAAACACAGGGCAGAATTCCAATAACTCTCCTTTGCAAAGGTAAAACTGTCTGTAAAACTAAGACATATCACAAAAAGCGGAAAGTCTTCCATTTTTTAAAATTCTTTTTGCATCAGTATTGTGGCTATCTCTATCAAAAGATCTGGGATCTTAAAGGATTGAAGATAATCAAGCGGCCATCTAGATCAGAAGCAACAAAGCCCACATGGAAGAAGCACACACCCCTGAATGATTATGAGGTGTCGATGGGATCAGGTATCAGGCATCTAAGATCCAGAACAAACTCATACCCAATGTGAATGGGGGTGGAGGGGCATGGAGTGGAGACCCAAAGCCCATCTGTAGACAATTGGAATCCCTTCAGAGAAGGATCACAAGGAAGAGATGAGACAGTCAGGGTGCAGTATAGCATTGATGGAACACATAACTTTCCTTTAATTTTAATGCTTCCTTCCCCCATTATCATGACCTCAATACTACCTTACCAATTGGATTAGACCAAAATATACACACTGCTACAGCTAAGAGCCCAAAACACAGGGAATCCAGGATAGCTAAAACCTTCAGGTTCAACAATGAGACTAGAGATACCAGGAGGATTAGGGGAAGGTGGAGGAAAAAGGGGGAACCGATCATAAGGATGCACATATAACTCCTTCCCAGGAGGACAAACAATGGAAAAAAGGGTGAAGGGCCACAGAGTATGATGTAAGATATGAAAATAATGATCTATAACTTATCAAGGTTTCATGAGGGAGGATGAGTAGGAGAGGGAGGGAGAAAAATGAGGTGCTGATATTAAGGGCTCAAGCAGAAAGAAAATGCTTTGAAAATGATGACAGCATATGTACAAATGTGCTTGCCTCAATGAATGAAGATATTTATTTTGATAAGAGATCTAAGAGCCTCAATAAAAGTATACAATAAAAGTTGTATCCATTGAATCCTTAATATTGCAACCCAAAGCTTAGTGCTATTTCAGCTGAGTCTGGTTTTGTTTTCTAGCTCCAGTTCTTTGTACAATTCATTGTAACACTCTACTTTGTCTTCTCAAGTTACTCTGACATTTTCTATTTAGTTCTTTTACTTCATCATTCCTTCCATTTACTTTAGTGATTTCAAGTGTAAGTCGCAGGAACACTTCTGGCATCCACTCTTGTATTTTCTTTTCTCCTTTTAGTGACCTTTTTCTTTATGTATGTATTCATGTATGATGCTCCTAATATCACCCTACTACTCCTCTGGTCATTAGTGTCCAGTTTCAAAATCTATTTGATATGGCCTATAAATACAGAGGTTGTATTTTTGTTGTTGTGAACTTGTAATTTTTTTTCCATTTCTACCTGAACTTGCATATAAACAATTGGTGGTGTGCTCCACAATCATCCCTAGGCTTTTTGTTTTGTTTTGTCTGGGGGGGGGCATCACTGCCCTCTGGTGGGAGCTACCCAGCCTTGCCCCTGGAGGCTGCTGCTGCTGGATTTGAACCGCCAAGTCCATCGGCTGCAGTCCCGCACTCCAACACTACTCAGCCCATCCCTTGGCTTTTGGGGACTGCTGATACTGACTTTCTTCACAGATATAATCAATTTGATTCCTAGGTAGCTCATCTTGTGGGTTACAGGTGTTTAGATACTGTTTATGTTGTTGTGAAAAAAAATTATTTGCAATGAAAAGGTGGTTGGTCTTGCAAAATTCTGCTAGGCGATCCACAGTTCCGTTTCTGTCACCAAGTCCATATTTACCAATTACTGATCTTTTTACTTTATTTCCAACATTTGCATTCCAACTGGCAATAATTACCAGCACATCTTAATTGCATTTTAATCAATTTCAGATTAAAGATGTTCAGATTTGTGATTTTTAAATTGTGGGCTTTTATAGTTGTTGCATGAATTTGAATAGTAGTTGCACTAACTGATCTTCTTTGTAAGGAAGGTATTATTTAACACAGAATTGTACTTCAAGATAGATCTTGAAAGATTCTTTTGAAAGTAAATGTGACACTATTTTCCTTCAATTTGTTACTCCCCACATAATAAACCATATGATTGTCAATTTCAAAAGGGCCAGTACCAGTTCATTTCAGCTCGCCAATACCAAGGTTATCCTTAGCATCTTTATTTATTCCATCTCATTTTTGATGCTTTCTAATAACCTCATACATTACATGTTTCAGTTAATAATGAATATTTGTCCTGTGTTCTTCTCATTTTGAGTCATACTCCGTCAGTAAATGAAGGTCCTAAAAGTTTTGCTTTTATCATATCTTATCAACTCTATGTTGCAAAGTCAACTCATGTTCAGTCATATTTTGAATGTCTCCCAACCTGAGGGCTCATCTTTTGACATTCATTTTGTTTGGGCGCTGTCCATATGGTTTTCAGTGGTGAATCCTTCTTCCTAGTCTGTCTTAATCTGTAAGCGCCACTGAAATCTGATGACTGTGTGTGAAACTGCTGAATTTAAAATGCCACCAGAGACATTGCTCCCAGCATCACAGCAACATGGAAGACATCATACTTTGACAAACTAACATGTAAGTAAAGACTGGAATGTACACATTGGAAATGTCAAGGAAACAAAATTTGGAGTCTATAGACAGGAATGCAGTCCTGCCACCACTTTGTTTCTGGCCATTCTTTGATTTCTGACCAACTGAGTTATGAGATCATTTTTAAAAATGTTTTAGGCCACTAAATGTCTAGCAATTTGTTACAGCAGCAAGAAACCAGTATATTGTGTATTGATTTAGAGGCATGTATGTCACTGCTTGCTTAAGAGGAATTCACAGTGCGGGGCAAGAGGGAGAAATTCTACAGCCTTAAATCTCTGTTCAATTTTATTCATTCATTCATCCAATAAATATTTAATATGTGTCTATTAATGTGCCAGACCTTATTCTAAGCACTGGTATCAGGTAAATTTTCACCACCTTCCTCTTTACAAGCTACCTGGAAGATACTCCTCTCCCCCAGCCTTCAATCCTCCCCCAAATGCCCTCATTGCCACAGAGTTGATTTTAATCCACAGGGACCCTATAGCACAGCATAGAACCAGTCAAAGGGATTTCAAGACTGTTAACTTTTTTTGCGGGGGGAGGGGGCATCACTGCAAGACTGTGAACATTTATGGCTGTAAGTTGCCAAGTCTTCTTTCTGTGGAAGGACAAATGGTTGGACTTGTCAGACTGTTGATCAATAGCCAAATACTTTAACAACTGATTCATCAAGGATCCTGCAATAAATATAAACAATACACCACTTTCATCAAGGGAAAATGCTGTAAAGAATAATAAACCGGATAACAGGAATTAAAGAGTAGCTATTTTTGGAAAAGGTAGACAGAGCAGGCCTCTCTAAAAATTTGTTATTTAAATAAAAAGTTATACACAAATTAAATTTATTATGCAAATATGAGCTTTAATTCTCTTTGAGTTTCATCACTTTAGAAAAGCTACAATCTAGGTCTTGACTATTCTCGGATGAGAGATCCTAAATTTCTCCATCCCTGTAATAATCGAAGCCATTGTCAGAATTTGACTTGAGTGTTTTAGCTTAACATTTTTTACCTCTGATCAAAAGGATCCTTTTTGGAACTTTCTCTTCAATTCCTTTGGCAGTCTCTTTAATGTATCATGAGTTGATCTTCATTCCCAAGTTCATACTTCATGCAGTCACTAAGGTTGATGGACAGCTAAGGAATTAGCCTGCTGAATTTAATTCAGTTTCTTGTTTTGACCCCTTATTGGAAGAACTGCGAGAACATGATTTTATATACACAGTCATGACTCATAATGGCATTAATCTACTGTGATTTCCTTTCAGTTGGTCTCCAGGCCAAAAATTTTATGTTATGATGAAGTGTGTTGTATAATGGAGGATCTTGAGTACAGATGCCTTTTATTAAAATTGGTTTTTATAGTTAAAGGACCTTTTAGAGAGGGAGAAAGCTTGATTTCAGAATTATCTATGCTGTATTGACTTTATTGCACCCTGAGGTACTCTTGAAATGCAAATGTGGGTGTTCATTAAGCAGAAACTGTTTCAAAACTATTATGCTCTGGCATGTTAATGCAGGTGGAAATTTGAAAGCTTCCTGCCTTTATTATTCCTCCCCCCTCCCCTACCCTTTTTGGGGAAGGGGTTATTGGCATGAGAGCATGTAGGGGTCAAGCTAAATAGTAGAGAATCTCTCCTAGAAATATATTTATTTTTAAAAGCCTGCCTCGGGAATTTTATCATGGAAATTACACCCCACTAGCCAAACTCCATACATACAATCAGGGTTCAGGAATGCATTTTTACAACTGCCTACTGAAACAGATGCTAAAATATTGTGCTTTACGTAAAACCACTAACCAAATACAGGATGAAACCAAGCAACTCTTCCCAATGCTCATAGCAAATATTTATAGAACTAGAGGAATTTCAGCTCTGATTCTTCCTGCTTTTCATTTTCATTCCAAAAACTTCAGATGGATACAACAATGTTTTCACTAGAAGCAGGCAGGCCATTTGGTCATTGACGTCACATTTACCTTTAATATTCCTCAACCTTTAATATTCCTCAATCTGTATATGATTATGTAGACAATTTTTATTTTATAACTAAAGCAATGCTGAAATGAGCAGAACAAATTAGGGGTATACACTAATGTATTGGATATTCAGTACACATAACATAATGAAAACAAAATACCTTGGGAGATATGAATGATGGGTCACCCAGATATACATACGTCCTGGATGGCCGACAGTGCACATGCCATGATTCATCATCAGTTTTACGAGCATGGTTATATCGTACTTTGGCATGTCAGATGATTCTGACTTGGAATGTTTTGCTTGGAGACCATATTGCACAGTGCTGTCACAGGCATTAATTTAAGTAGGCTGCAGAAATGGACCTAGCTGTTAGCTTGACACGGGGTAAAAAAGTGTACAACTCTTTTGTTTTCTCAATGATTTTATTGGGGGCTCTTACAGCTCTTAAAACATTCAATACATCATTTGTATTATTAGCATATTTGTACACATGTTGCCATACTCATTTCCAAATATTTTCTACTTGAGCCCTTAGGGTATAAGCTCCTCCCCCCCCTTTTTTTTATAAGTCATTTTATTTGGGGCTCATACAACTCCCATCATGATCCATACATATATCAATTGTATGCAGCCCACATTTGCACATTTGTTGCTGTCATCACTCTCAAAACATACTCCCTTCACTTAAGCTCCCCATATTTCCCTTCCCTTCCCTCCCCCCACCCCTCCTCCATGAACTCTTAATAATTTACAAATTGTTTTTACTTTTCATATCGTACACTGTCCGATGTGTCCCTTCACTCACTTCCCTGTTGTCCATACCCCAGAGAGGAGGTTATATGTAGATCTCTGAAATTGTTTCCCCCTTTCTATTCCACCCTGCCTCCGCCATCCCAGTGTCACCACTCCCACCACTAGCACTGAGTGATCATCTTTCCTAAATTCCCCATGTTTCTGACTCAGTGTACATTCACTGGTCTAGCTGGATTTGTCTGATAGAATTGGGATCATGATTGTGGGTGGGAAGAAGCATTTGAGAACTAGAAGAAAGTTGCATATTTCATTGTTATTACACTGTACCTTGACTGGCTCATCTCCTCCCTGCAACTCCTCTGTAAGAGGAGGTTGCTTCACCTATTGATGGGCTTTGGGTCCCCAATCTGTATTCTCCCTCATTTATAATGATATATTTTTTAGTTCTTTGATGCATGATACCAGATCCCTTGAACACCTCGTGGTCACACAGGCTGGCGTGCTTCATCCATGTGGGCTTTGTTTCTTCTGAGCTGGATGGCCGCTTGTTTACTCAAGCTTTTAAGACCCCAGACGCTATCTCTTTTGATAGCCAGTCTCCATCAGCTTTCTTCACCACATACAATTCTACATTAAGTGATTTTGTATCATTTTTAGAAGACATATTGCTATGTACAGTAGTGCTCATTTGTGTTAATAGAGCAAGTGCTGTACCTATAAGGGGGAAAAAGAATCTTAGTTGTAGAAATGACAGTCCATGGAAGGCAAAGATTATGGGGGCATCATATGGAGAATCGTCATCCATATGCCAGTTCGTTGTGCCATGGTTGATTGCATGCTGCTGTGAGGCTAGATGCTATGATATTGATATTTCAAATACTGACAGGGCCACCCACACTGGGCAGGTTTTAGAGGAGCGTTCAGACTAAGATAGACTAATAAGTAAGGCTGGGTGATCTGTCTCTAAAAATTATACAATGCAAACCCTGTATAAATAGCACCACAGAACCTAGCCCTAGAAGATGTCGCCAATGATTTGGAAGACACGCCCTCTATCTGCACAGTGGCAGCCACAGTATACCGAAGCACATAACTGATTGGGAAGATTGCACAAGATAGGGCAATTGTTTTGTACCGTTGCCCCTGGGGCCACTGTGAATTGAAGTTGGCACACTAGCTACTAACAGCGGGGATAGTGCTTTACCTACAGAAGCTCTGGGAAAGAACTTGACTCGTTTGGAGTCATGCTTCCCTCTTTTTGGCCCTCCACTTTTCTTTGCACACTAGACTATCTTTCTATAATCACAATATATATATATGGTACAAAAATACATTATTTTTCATATGAGCAAATTGCAACAAAGGGGAAATGAGACTCGGAACACCAAAATGAAATGAGAAAGTAATGAGATGTGCAAAATAGATGCCAAGAGGTCTGTTCCTCTTTCTTTGCTAGAAGTCACAGAGCATCTTTGCTACACGATTACACCTGTGAACACCTTAACAGACAATGCAAGAAGAGAACATCTCCACAGGTAGTCTTTGATAAAATATTAGAAGTACAAGTCTAATTTTGCTCCTCCTTTGGAAGCAAAAGGCTCACCGTAAAGCTTCCTAATTTACTTTCTGATGAAGTAGTTCCTCTGGTAGTTCAGTGGGTAACAACAGGGGTGTTCACATACTGGGTTCTCTAGATCCCTGCCCTAGTTTGTTTTGTGGGGGAGGGGGGCTTTTCTTGAACATTCCTATCTGATTCTAGAATATGAAATGAATACACACTATTGCTCTTGACCATTCATGTGCTGTGTCTGCTAACAAGAATGCTCCATTTTCAAGACCCAGTCTGAATGTCACGTTTCCCCTGACATCTTCCAGAGTTCCCATAATCCAAAGTGATTTCTCCCCCATCTCCTCTCTTCCTTATAACATATTTTATTTTTTTGTTTTACCCTTATGGGATTTAGACTATTAAACTTTCTCTTAATGATAAATACACAGTCTTCTTCCCTCTCTTTGATTATAAAATGTTGGATGTGAAGTGCTCATTATCACCTAACTCTGGCATTGCATATAATTAGTGTTCAATAAATGCTTCATAGAATGAATGAATTTTACCCAGTAAGATTTGAGATTCTTCATGAACTTGGATGGTTTAGCTTTCTCCCCATCTAAGTGAGGTATTTTTTTCATAGCTGCATTTGGTTTTAAAAACAGAATTAAGGAACTATAAAAATAGCCTGCAATGAGTTATTTGAGAAGTCTCACTGTTTTTTAAGAGTTGTAATGCTCCTTTTATGATGCTTTTCATTTACAGCATGGCCTTACAGCTGCCCTCTTTTGAAACACAATCCTATTATTATGTCTGCCTTTTGCCTCACACAACTTCCCACGACATTAGAGGTATAATACTCCAAGAACAGATTCTAACAGAGAGGTTTCTGGTTTGCAGTTGGGGGGTATACAGGATGTCAAATTGCTCATCATTTCTGGATGGGAAGGGAAAGAGTTTGAAGATTTTATTTTACCTATGCCGTTCCTTCTGCCCATGACATGGGAAACATATTTTTCTATCTAGGGCCCGAAAATGGATCAAATAATTCTCAACCTTTGCTGAAATCCATATATTAAATAGAATAAATTCTGTTTTGTTTTATTTTTGGAAATTTCAAACAGGAAAAGAACTCATAGGTAGAAAAACAGGAAGGACGGGGGACCATTTTGTGAATGTGTTGTTGAACCTTGAATAAAAAGAAATGCAGGTATTAGTCCTTGAAGATTTCTTCATCCGGATGTGTCAGCTGTGAGGCAGGGGAGTGGATTTAGATATTACGCTCAGTGTTTTCAGGTCTCTCCCAGGAGCTCGGGTGCACTTTCCTCTGAGCCCTTCATTTAGTGAACTCTCCCAGCCTCACCCTTGGGGACCAGATTCTCTTTGTCTCCCAAGAAGAGGCTGCCTCCACCCAGTTGTCATAATTGGATATTATGATATAATTGACTCAAACTCCTAGCAACCCCACTTGGGTAAGAATAGAACTATTTATTTCATAAAAGAATATTTATTAAAAAATTATTGTGTTTAAACAAAAGTTTAGGGGGCCTGGTTTACACCCTGGCAACCTTTGGGGGCCTGTTCTACTCTGCTCTAGAGAGTCTCTTTGCGTCAGAAGCAACTGGATGACAGTGAGCTTTTAGTTGATCAATTCTTATTCGAAGTATAAAGTATATGCCATTTGTTATGTTTTCTGTGTCATTGTTCTTGCTGCAGTAAACAGCGTAGGGACACATGCATGAGCAGTGTATCTGAGCTCCTCTGCTTCCTCTACTGCCATGAGAGAGGGGCAGTCCACTCTTCATGACCTGATTCTTACATCAACCTTTCCTCCCAAAGTATGCTACGTCTATGTTGGCTTCAGTGATTCCTTGCAGTGGCCACATAGTACTCACAGACAACACCCACCATTAGGGAGTCTCATTAGGGAAGTTAGTAGGCTGCCACAATTCAGGATGGGTAAACCGTATTGATACAGTCATGGGTTCACAGATTCCCCTCTCCTAGCCAGTAACCATGGCTCTTCCTGATTCCCAGCCTCTCCGCTGTGTAGCTTTTTGTAGGTCAGAAGTCAGCCCATCTGTTGTGCTGTCTCGCAGTCCCATAGACATGATGAGATAAGGATCATCACATAGGGCCAGCACTGTTTCCCTGAGTTTCATGTCACAGTCTCTGGTGCATCTAGTTACCTCTGCTCTTTCAGAAGACAATCTTGGTTATGTACTTCCAAATGGTCCTGGAATTTTCTGTATCCCAGGTGCCTCTTAAATACCGAGGAATGGCTTTGATGGCCGTGCTATTTTCATTGCTTAGCCGACTCTCTCTACGGGGAAGGTCAGTGTCTTCAGTCACATCCTCTAGTAAAGCAGTCTTAAAGATGTCCAGAAGGAGAGAAGGGGGTGAATTGGTTCATGCCATTTACTAAGATCAGAGCATGACCCACCTCAGTCCTGTAATAGAGAACTCCCTCCAGACTGAGATCAGAGCCACAGGCAGGGAGTCCAGAATCAGTACACATCGCATAAGGAACTATGACAAGAAGAGCCATGTCAATTGACTACAAGTCTCATTATTTCCATTCTGTTTGTTTTGTTCTCATTGATCTAGCTTCCTCTCCCCCTCATGATCTTTACATCTTTGCTCTTGCATAATTACTCATCATTTGATCTCATATAATTGAGCATTGAAGGTAACACATTCCTCATAGGTGATATTATTTATTTTATAAGTGCATCTCTTATTTGACTGAATAATGACCTGCAGAAATAACTTTGATTCAAAATTCAAAGGGATTTTTTCTGGGGGGAGTGTATCACTGCCCTGGTGGGAGTAGGAAGCCCAGCCTTGCTCCTGGAGAGCAGCTGCTGGATTTGAATCGCCAATCCTGTGGGCTGCTTATAACCACTATGCTACTGGGGCTCAGTCTCAAAGGGATTTCTTATCATCATTGTCTATAAGTTAAATTATTGATGACTTATTTTTCACAAGTTAATTACCCGATCTTTCTTCCAAGACTTGGGGGGCTGGGAGTGGAGGGTGGGCTCAAACCACCAACTTAATGGTTGGCAGCTGAGCACATTGACCCTATGCACTTCCCAGAGACTTTGGATGTTTTTATAATGTTAAATAAAAAATCAATAACCCTTTGCTTCCTGAACAAATGACAAATTAGTGTGTATTTAAGGGTGTGAATATTTTATGCTACTATTGAGGTAGCTGCCAGATGGGACGGAAAGGACCAGCTCTTAAATCACAAGTTAATTTATGCTCTTAATCTGCCATGTACTTTGGACATGCTAATCATCTTCTCAGATCTTCTATTGCCCCTTCCTCCATATAGAAAATGGAAAACTTGTTATTAGGGCAGGATGAACTATTTTAATTATACCGTAATCATACAGTGATGAGTACAGTGCCAACATTCACAGTAGGAACTCACCGAGCACTTGTTTCTTCTCCTCTCCTCTGACTTTCCTGCCAGAAGCCTGGTGCAGCCTGCTTCTGCATGCTTGCTGCATGGTCCAACCCGGCAAGGAGATGGCACTTTCTTGGTTAGCTATCGGTGGGGATGCTTTGCCTCCTAGCTCACACTACACAAATAAACTACTCTCCACGCACATATGGCCAGTTTAAGACTTGATTTCTTCTTCCTCTGTTGCTCTAGGCTAATATAGACCAATTGTCCTGCCTTGGATGACTGCTTACAAGCTTTTAAGACCTCAGTAACTATACAATGAGCCAGGAGGTAGAACAGAGGCACTAAACATGTTATTAAGCCAATTAACTAAATGTCCCATGAAACCATATTCCTAAACCTGCAAACCAAGGAACTAATCTCATGAGATTTTCGGTTGTACATAAACAGCCACAGTAGCTACTTTGTTGTTGGTGTGTAAATACATTTGTCACACAATATTTTTGCCAAATCAACTTTTTTATGAGTACAAAGGATATTTACTTTGGCCTGCTAGAAAAATGAACAGATCTCCTCAGAACACTTTGTCTCACATATTTTAGATATATTATCAGGAGGGTCCAATGTCTGGAAAAAGACTTCATACTTGGTAGAAGGTCAGTGAAAAAGAGGAACACCTTCAATGAGATGGACTGCTCTGGTGATTGCAACAGCACAGGATCTCACAGGGTCAGGAAGTTTTTTGTTGTTTTTTTCTGCAGTACATAGGGTCACTGTGAGGGGAACTGACTTCATAACACCTAGCAACAATGACACAATTGATTGACAGCAGTTAGAATAATCAGCTGTGAAACCCAATCCTTAACAATATTTTTCATTATGTACTAATCCATTCCTCTTGCCCCTGTGTAACTTTAGTTTTTACACATTTGCTCTTTTACTCTTGTTATATAAGTGAGGTCATGCAGTATTTGTGTTTCTTTAACTTACTTTAGTCAGCAGATGTACAGACTCCAGTCATATTGTAACATGTCTTAAGACTTCATTTTTTTTCACCAACTCCAAGCTGACTGCCATCAAAGAAATTATGACTCACAGAAACGCTGCAAGTCAGGGTAGAACTCTTCTTGTGGGTTTTTAAGACTGTATATTTCTCTCTCTCTCTCTCTCTCTCTTAATTTTCAAACAATATTCTTATCTGTTATGAAGCATTTTCTTGGTTATATGAGGACAGCTAAGATGCTCAAACATCCATCCCAGTGAGTGGGTGGAAAGCCATGCTTTGCAATGCAGAGGCAAACTGTAGGTCTGTTCTAGTGACAATTGTTTTATCCTGTAACTTTTAAAAAACAGTTTTATTGGTACTCCATCCACAAATCATATAATTCAATAGTTCAATCATATCAAGAAGAATTGTACAATCATTACCACAATCAATTTTATTTTTTTTTAATTTTTGGGAGGGCATCTACAATCAATTTTAGAACATTGCATGTTCTACTTCCTTGTACACCTTGTTATTGATGTAATTATTTTTTCAAGTGTGACAAAAATATACACAACAAAGTATTCTGCCATTCAATCATTTCTACATGTATAATTGAGTGCCATTGATTATATTCTTAGTATTGTACAACCTTTATTGATATCCCTCTCTAAATTGTTCTACCACCATTAAAATGACCCCAGGCATCCTAAGAAAAAACTCTTCCTCTTTCATCCATGGTAATCATAGGTCGTTTGTCTCCTTTTTTAAAAAGTATTTTCTTAATAAAATATTCAAAATCATATACTTCCATAATTACATTGATTTTTAATGAGTGGATTATACATCAGTTCTAATGCTCCCTTCCCTCTCCTCCGTTCATTGATTGCTCCCCATTTCCCCTCACCCTCCCCAAACCACCTCATTCCTGTTATCATTGCATTAGTATGGAGACTGTCATTTTTCAAAGGAGTGCAGAGCCTTGTCTTTCTCCCCATTGAATAATATGCATATACCACATTTTGGTTATTCATTAATTTGCTGAAGGAATGGACATTAGGGTATCATAAATTGTGATGCAATGAACATTCACATATAATCACCTGAGAATTTGCCTAGAGCAGCAATGAAGAAGGAGAGACAGGAATAGGAGGACCAATTTACTCCATGTAAGACTAATTCCCTCCATGATCAGTAACCTCCATGCCACAATACCAGAAAGACTGGATGACACGTGGTTACAATTACTGAACAGTGTGTCAAAGATCCCTTGGCAGAATTCAGATCAAAATAGGGAAGTATAGAACAGAGTTTTAAATTCTAGTAGACTCCAGACTTTTTGGAGCCTACAGGGCTGGATGAATTCCTGAAAATATTGCTATGAGATAATCTTTCAGACTTAAGCCAAAACTATGACCTGAAGTCTTAAAACCAAAAAGTCATACAAGGGGTACCCCCATCCTCCCCAAAAATGAAAAAGTTCCACTGGGTGTAGCTTTCCTAGTACTCATTTCCCCTGACTTGAGTTAGTGCACCTAGTGGCATAGCCTGGGAAATTTCTCTCTAGTCATGGTGATTAAAATAAAATGAAAGAAAACAAAAAAACAGTTATCTGGACTAGCTTAGAACTCAGTTCAATGAGTTTTAATGGAAGATTTGAGGTTGAGAGGGGTCACTTCGAAATCTGTGCTTCAGGTTCTGACTGACCAAGAAAAAGAATGTCAATTGGAAACATGCAGTGCTTTGAAAGAATACATCGAAAACAGCCCAAACTTTTTCCTCCCACAGTCATTACTGGTGATGAGATATGGTGCTATTCTTATGGCCTCCAAAGCAAGCATCATTCAAGGCAATGGAAGATATCATCATCACCTTTCCCCCCACCCAAGCTTGTCAAGTAACATTTAAGACCAAGACTATGCTCATTGTTGTTGCTGCTGCTGTTTGGGCGGTGGTGAATCTTTCTAATATAAGGCAGGTAGTGCATTTGGAGATTGTATCACCAGGTCAGACTGTTAATCAAGCTTTCTATTTAGAGGTTCTGAAAAGATTGCATAACAGTGTGCAATTTGTGCAAACAGTGTGTGATTTGTGGTGGATTGGGGCTGTTTTTCCCACCATAATAATTCACCCGCTCATACGGTCAGTTTTTGGCCAGAAACAGCATTTCTCTCTTGCCCCACATGCTTTACGTCTCTAACCTCTCGTTCTGTGGCTTCTTTTTATTTCCATAAATGAAGAGGGACATAAAAGGACAAAGGACAAGGATTTGATGACTTAGAAGAATTGAAGAAAAATGGGAGGGGTGCTGTTAGTCATTCAAATAGATGAATTTGAAAAATATTTTCAGGAATGGAATCTCAGATTTGACAAATGCATTATGTGTAATGGAGAGTAGTAATGGAAAGTACTTTGAAGATGTTAAAACTGTTTTGTAAAAATATCAAGGAGTTAAATTAAAGCACAGTGTATTTGTGTCAATGGGGATCAACAACTCAGAAACTGATTTTAAGATTCATTGCACAACTCAAAGAATAGAATCAATGCCACTGACTTGTATATGTATAAATGAATTGATGTCTGTTTTGCTGTGTACAAGTACATTCACCAGAATGAAAGTAAAAAAGATAAGATTTTGTACTTTGAAGGTAAACAATCACCAGTTGTCCATATCTATTTGTGAGGAATATTTTTTTTTGTGTGGGCATCACTGCCTCTGATGGTCGTGGGCCCTACCCAGTGCTGCTCCTGAGAGCTGCCGCTGGATTTGAACTGCCAAGCCCGCAGCCCGCAGTCCTGCACTCAACTGCTTAAGCCACCAGGGCTCAGCCCCGAGGAATATTTTTATAGTGACAATATTGTATATAATTCAATTTTATATGTGGTAATGATAAAGATCACTATATAACTATTCATAGCTAACTTTGAACCTTACACATGTTTCCTTATTACAATAATACAGGGAATGCTGCAGACATCCAAGGAGAAAGCAGAGAGGTATGAAAAATGAACAAGTAGATAGGTAAATGTATATACTCACAAACCTTTTCCTGCATTTGTGCACGAGAGATGACTATTCAGCAATGAGAGTGACTGCAACACACTTAGCTTCAGTGCTGGGGAATTTAGTCAAAGAAATGGCAGGAAATCTTACCTACTCTGCATATAAATAGGATAACAATAATAAACTTCAGGTTATAGGAGAGCTGCAGCCATTTCCTTGTCATCATAGGTGGGGAAGGCATTTATCCTTGTGGGTCCATGCTTCTTTTTCCTTATTTGAGTCATTTCAGTTTCTAGGTAAAAACAGTGAGAATTTAGTTAAAATGGCAAGAGCTATACTAAAGGAGCAGATATGAGATGCTGAATAATACTCGGGTTAACTTCCCAAGTTAAATTATAACCAGCTTGCTACTCTCCTTCCTGCCCACAAGCCCTATTCATCGTGGGGCTGGAGTTATCACTGTGGTCTCCTCTGCACTCCTTATCCATACAGTGTCCTGCTGAGACCCAGCTGCTGAACTAAACTCACCTGGTCTATGAAAGGAGGATGAATGCAAGGACAATCGCACTCTGCTTAGACCAGATGCAAATCATGTCTGAGAGCTGAATGGGTTGTGGACATGAGAGACCAGAGTTTACAAACCACAAAGACCTGTTTACTGTGAATACCTGGAAATACTCCCAGACTTGCTGTGTAAGTCACCCTCTGAGCGGTGAGCAGAGGAAGTTTTTGCTCTTTCCCTTACAAATAGTAAGGGAAATAGTACTGGACATCTCAGGGCATCATAAGGGTTAAAGCATTTGCTTAGTTGCACAAGTGTACCGATTCACCCTATTTAGTGCATAGTTCTCATCTGAATCTTGATATTTATGTACACTAAAAGTTTGTGTGAGAGTGCTTCAAGATGTTTATGAGAAAAAGAAAACATCATCTATTTCATTCCATTTACCATAAACTTCCCAAAGCACCCTCCAGTTATGTGATTTCTGTACAGTAGGAGATGGAGTGACATATTCTGCCATACCCCAACATTCATGTCTTCATGAAAAGTAAAGAAATTGAAAAACATTTTATCAAAAGGAAAGCGGGACTGGAGTCTGAGTTGTAAACCATTTTAATCTAAAATATTAGGCAGCAATAACATGGCAAATTGCTGTGGGAGATGAGATACAATACTAAAGCTCTTGAATTGTTTAAGACTGAAAACATTCACTAAAGACTATTTAAAATTAATTAAGAATGTTAATATTTGAGGATTGTTATTGAAGTTATAGAAGCATAATTCTGGAGGTGGAGACAGGGAAATAAAGACTACTCCATCCAGAGGGTTCAAGGAAATATAGAGGTGGGTTCCTTTTTTCAATCTTACAATCAAGGCTGCCATACATATACTGAGGAATGAATCCTACATCACATGTACAAACAATTTACCAGGAAAGACATCCATAAGTAGAAGTTTTAGACAGTATGACCTATGCACTTTTTGATTTACTAAGTGAAAAAAAAAAGGAAACACATGCTGCCAAGTAAATTCTGACTCACGGTGACTCTAGAGGACAATGTTGTTATTCGGTGCTGTCCGGTGAGTTCCAGGTACAACCCTTTGTACAATTGAATGGAACCCTGCCCCGTTCTGCACCATCACTACAGTTGTTGACTATGCATCAGACCGCTGCTGCAGCTACTGTGTCCATCCATTTGGTAGAAGGCCTTCTCTTTTTTGTTGCCCCTCTAGTATACTGAACATGATATCCTGTACCAGGGACTGGTCTCTCTCAGGGAGAGCTATGGGACTTTCTACCTCCTTAAAGAGTGATAGCCTCAGAGACTCACAGCCGCAGTTCTACTGGGGCTCCAGGGGGAGGCATCTACTTGACAGCAGTGCGGTTAGGTTGTTTTTGTTTCTGTCTCTCCTGACAACATGTTCAAAATACGTGAGAAGCAATTTCACTCTCCTTGCCTGTGAGAAGCATGAGGGTTACACTTCCGAGACAGTTCTGTTTGTTCTTTTGGCCACCCCTGGTACTTGCTGTTGTCCTCCGTCATCACCATCATTCAAGTGTATCTATTCTTCTTCAGCCATCCTTATTCATGGTCTTACTTTCACATGCACATGGGGTGGCTGACAAGACCATGGCTTGAGTCAGGCGCACCTGAGTGCTCAACAGGAACTCCTTGACTTTCAGCACTTTAACGGGGTCTTGTGCACAAGATTTACCCAACGGAATGGATCTTTCGCTTTCTCGACTGCTACTTCCGTGAGCATAGTTTGTGGATCTGAGGAAGATCTGACGACTTCAAGCTTGTCTTCATTTAAGTAAGAGCTGACGACTTCAAGCTTGTCTTCATTTATCAAGTCAGAGGAGAACTAATGTCCTACTAAGTTTTTCCAAAGTATAATCTTTATAGAAGTAGATTACCACATCTCTCTTCTATGGAAAAGATGATGGGTTGAAACCAATGATCTTTCAGCTAGCAGCGCAATTTTTAGCCACTGTGACAGCAGGTCTCTTTCTTTTGTTTACTTTATATTTTATTTTAAATTTATGATTAAAAATCTGAGGTTGCCATACTCACCAACTCTTCTAGGATGAATTGAGTTTATATGTCTTAAAAAAATAATCTTGTAAACCAATATAGAAGGTGACTCTTCTGTCTTATGGTAGTTTAAAAATTTTATATTTTTAAAATTTTTGTTCACTTGATCCTAGGCTGATAGTCTTTTGATATCCTTTGTCCTGTGGTCTATGTGATATCAAAACAGAGAAAGCACTGCATCTGAAAGCAACTTCACCTCGAAACCCATAGATAGCATAAGGCAGAGAACTACTAAATGTCTGAATGTTTCCTAAGTATATGACATGATATAAGGCCCTAACTTTATCTTTATACCGATAAAGAAACCACATTGTTCAATCATCATTTATTGTACATTCAATACCGAATTTTAATATTACTTTACCATATAGACTTTGGTTTCATTGGCTTATTGTCTTTTCTCTGCATAAATTAAATTTTATAGTCCTGAAATTTGATGTGGCAAGTTCCTCTCTTTTGTTCTTATCGTGAATTTAATATTATCAGAGTCTTACCTTTCATATGAATTTTTAAATCAGTTTGTCTGTTTCCACCAAAGAAACCTATGGACAGTTCATTTTAATTTTACATTGGTTGAGGAAGACTTAATGGTTTGATAATGGTCTTTCTGTACATTAATATAGCTTATCACTTCATTTATTCAGATTTCAGATTACATCATTCAAATAGTATTTTTCTATTTTATCTGTAAATATCTTTCACACAAATTTGGTTAAATGTAGTTTCTGATAGCTTTAATGTGTCCTTTTTGTTATAAATAGTCCCTTATTTTCTGTTAGATTTTTTTAATCCATTTTTCCGATTGTAGAGTCAGTTTCTTGAATGTGGGCTCAGTGCAGTATCAAAAGGCCCAGCACTCTGACAAGAACCCTGCTCTTCAGGTTTAAGACTCAGAAGTTGCATCTTGAAATTCTTAACAATTTTATCATTGAAGTTGTATTTTCTAAGTGAAGTCTGTGGGGATAAGGGTACCTCCAATGGAGACTTAGATGGCTCACTCATGCCCGCACCTCCTGCTCACATTCTTCTCTCTTGCACACAATCTCAGCCACCTACACCCAGCGACCTGCCCAGTAACTGCTGCTGCAATTCGCATCCTGAGCACCCACTCTAAACTGAGCCCACATCTGTAAGATCTGTACGGGTTTATACTCAGCTCACGAGAGTTCCCATGCACCGCTGTGCAATATTAAACAGCAAATAAAAACCATCATAGAAAAACATCTTTTTTCTTCTTCTTACAAGGAGCTCTGCATTTTCATCTTGCACTTGGCTCCTTGAATCATTAGGGCTTGTGCATTGAAAGCCGTAGGGGCTAGTGATTATGTGTTGGGCTGCAATCCGGAAGGTCTGCATTTCAAAACTACTAGTCACTCTGCGGGTGAAGTGTAGGACTTTCAACTCCAGGAGGCAATCACAGTCTTGGAAATTCACTCATGGGGAGCAAGTCTACCCATGTACTACCGGTCTCTATGAATTTGTATCAACTTGATGGCAGTGAAAGGGAGAGGTGGTTAGTGGTGATCATTCTGTGGACTCACTAGCTCTTCTGACTCATTTTTTAACCTGTATATTTTGAAGTTTCCATTCCAAATTTCCACCCCAAAGATGAGATTTTGGTAGCCATGTGAGAGCACCTGAGAGGTCAAGTATCTTTGTAATAATTCACTTCATCTGAACACATTAAAGCCTGACAAAATATGGACATATTTTACAAAACCCCTTCTCTTCCAGAGCTGTGGGTAGTTCAGATATAGGGATCAAAGCTCTGCTTTAAACAAGCATAAATAAGTATATATTATGAATATGTATGTAAGAATCACCTTCAGATCCTATTAAAGTGTAGATTCTGATTCAGTATATCCAAGCTAAGCACTGCAAATTCTTGGCAGGCTATCACACCAGATGGAAGCAGTGTGATGCCCTGGTTCAAGGGTAGCAGTAAGAAACTGTTCTTGTCCTACTTTTCAGTTCAAGAAGAATTTACCTACTATTTTATGTTTCAAGGTAAAAATTAAATCAGTGCTGAGCAATTTGACCATTTATAACAGTGTGTTTATCATGTGTGTCCGTACCTGTGTCCTCTTCCCCTACACTTCTTTGTGAGGTATTCCAGGATTAATACACTAATGTTGCAAAATTATCTATAAATTCATGTGTAAAGCACCTGAAATAAAAATGCATGTGGGTGGTTATTTAGAGTCAGCAATGTAAGCTTTCTGAGAACATAAAGCAAGTAATATATATTTTTCTCCTTCTTAAGGGAGGATCCAGAGGAGAACTAATGTATCGATCTAAATATATTTGGTTGTACTTTCTGTATTTCATTTAAATCCCAAAATACTTTACCAAAGAACAGTCCACTTCACCTCAGGCTTCTGTGGGGATAGCAGCATGTAAATACAGCACAATGCCCAGTCAGAAAGGGGACATATCACCGGGGGCCTCATGTTTGACCTCTGTCAAAGTCTATTATAGAACTGTCTTGAGCATTCCTTCTAGAAATAATGAAGGTGAGATGGAATGATGATTCCCATGAGCAATGATATTTGTCGTTAGGGTTTTTTTTTTGTTTTCAGACTCAGAACTGATGAGAACTTGTTGTTTAATGGATTCCTTTGCATTTATAACATGGAAGTATTTTTAGTTTTGCTGATCTAATAGAAAGCAGTTAAATTCTGGGATGTTGAGATACCTTTATTCAAAAAATATGTTGCTATTTCTGATATCAAGAATTCCATAATTAGAATCTTAATTATTTAGATTGCATCTAACAGAGTTGCTTTCCTGTCTAAAATAACAAATGCCGTGAGGGAAGTGGTGGCCTAAAAGCTTATCTGTACTTTATACTTCAAAGTAAATGGCTTACCATATTCTTGCTAAAGAACCCATTAAGCGGGGTGGCATCTTGAAAGAATACTGAAGATGATTGTGCCCGTGCCCGTGTGCTCTTGGTGGTGTGGGGTACCCAGGGAGTTGATTCCATCTTCCAGTGGCCCTCGATGGCAGAGGAGCAGAGCCACCTAGGATTCTCTAGGTTATTATTGTGATGGGAGCAGATCGCATCGATGGTTTTCACCCAGCAGATCTAGTTCACTGATTTCAAATGCTGATCCTTCAATTAGCTAGAAGGAGAGAAAGAGGGACCAGGTAAGGAAAAAGAAAGTGGGACATGCAGGACCAGGTCACAGAGACGTAAGGCAGAAATCACTCATTTCATAATATGACCAAAGCTTTCAAGACTGATAGAAATTCTTTTTCCAATTGACTTTAAAATTATTTTAGGGAACAGATTTGAGGCTGAAGTGATTGACTCAAGGTGCGACAAAATGCAGAGAACTCTTAATCAGTTAACTGTAAAAATGGCAAAAAAAATGTGGGTGGTTGAGGGGGCAGGCTGTAAGCACATTGCCATGAATAGCCATCATTGTACGTTTCTCCTGTGATATTTGTAGATATGGGTTGCTGTATATGGCTTCTGGAATTCATTAAGCAGTTTCAAACTCTAATAGAAACTTGGAAACTCAGGCTCTCAGAGTCAGCCAGCAGGGACATTTTCCTTTCATCCTAAAGAATGGTGTTTTCTCATACAGATAAGAGCTCTTGACACACAGAACCCAGGACAGATAAACACTCCTAGAAGCAGTGATGAGAGTAGGAACACCATGAGGGAGGGGGAGGGTGGGGGGGAAAAGGGGGGGTTGATTTCAATGATTGGCTTAAAACCACAACAGCCCCCAACCCAGGTGGGGTGTAAAACAGAAATGTGGGTGAAGGGAGACAGCAGAAAGTAAAAATAATAATAATTGATAATAATGTATCATTTATTAAAAGGTTCACAAGGATGGGAGGGAGGGAAAGAGAGGGGGGAAAAGGAGCTGATACCAAGGGCTCAAGTGGAAAGAAAATATATTGAAAAGGATGATTGCAACATAGGCACAAATGTGATTGATACAATTGATGATGGATGTTATAAGACTTGTAAGCACCCCCAATAAAATGATTTATAAGAAAGAAAGAAAAAGAATGGTGTTTTTTAAATACATATTTTGCATGATCTATTATTTGATGTTGGTAACGTTGAGCAAAGATTCAGGAATCCAATTTTCCTCATTTAAAGTTAATGTTGTTTTTCAAAGGAGTGGGCTGGGGGAGAGGTCGGGCGGTGTACGATATGACGGAACAGTAACAATGTATACAGTATTGAGGGCTGGTGGGGAGGAGAGAGCAGGGGAAGAGGGGAAGGGATGGAAGAGTCCATACTAGGGGCTGAAGGGAAAAGGCAGACGATTGGAGAACGATAATAGAAGTGGACATGTGAGGATGCTTGACACAGTATGTTTATTTATGTATTGTGAAAAACAATGCATGAGCATCCAATAAAATGATTTAAAAAATTAATGTTGCTTTAATGTGTGATTAAGCATGATTTTTTTTTATGTTTTTCCTTAGTTAGGATTATGGTTAGGGTCAGGGTCAGGGTCTGTTAGGGCTAAAAAATATTTTTTAAAGTGTTTTTCTTTAGGGCTGAGCCCCGGTGGCGTAGTGGTTGTGCGCAGGACTGCGGCCCACTGGGATGGAGGTTCAACTCCAGCTCCACAAAGCAAAGGCTGGGCTCCTATTCCCACCACCTGAGGACAGTGATGCCCCCCCAAATATATATATTTTTCTTTAAACTGTGAGCCCATCATCAGTTGGGCATAACAGCCAGAAGTACTGAAAACATCTGTAACGCAAGTCCAAAATAGTTTGGGGATGAATGTTGTAATTAGATGTTTTTTGTATGATGGTTCTTGTCTTTATACTCTTTCTGTTGCTTTTGGATTTCTTGTGTACTAGGGAAAATTATGCAACAGAGGAGCCACAGCCACAGGTCAAAATTCTTACTCATCTGTTTATGAAGTCTACCTTTACGAATTATATAGGGATGTAAATGAAAACATCTTTATTCATAATCTTTGACCTCAATTTAACTCTTTGGATGTTGAGTCATTCCGGGTAGACTAGAGGAACAAATTCAAGGACACATATATGGATATAAGGAATGGGTTTATATTCAAGAGGAACAGGACATTGAGAAAACATCTCAGCCCAGTCGAGCTCAAAGTCACAAGTCTGATATTAACCCACATGCCTGAAATCAGTCCATAAAGTCTCCTTCTGACTCACGAAGTCACAGGGCAGTGGGTACAGAGTCCTGGCACTGACAGGGGTCTCCCCATGTCTCCTCGCTTCCAGGCCTCAGGGTCCATCAACAGCATCCCGTGGTGGCAGAAGCAACTGATCACTTGCAGAGGCCTCCATGTGGCTACCCCAGCCTCAGAGGTCCAGCTCCATCAGGGCAAAGCCGCGTGGTCTCTCCACCGGCTACTCCAGCCTCTCAGATGCCACCATTCTGTGTTGCCCGTGGTTAATCATCTCTGAAACTAACTCTCTACAACTAGGGAAGATAGCTTCTCATCTTTAAAAGGGAAATATCGTGAGATTTCCCAGGAGTCTCAGGTGAAAGCCATGCCCACATAGAGGCCTCATCGGCTACTCAATGGCTATCTCCAGATTAATAGGCTAGACTCCACCCCTACATTTCAATCATAAAATTAATATAAGGACATGACTGCCACAGATGTCAAGGCTAAAGGACAGGCATAATCTTTTCAAGTTTGGAACTTTTCTGACTCTAGTTCTCTATGGTTTTACAGGATTGCCTGATTTGTTAACTTGCAGCCCTGATTAAATATCCACCAGAATTCTGTTAGAAAACATTCCCAATTTGAGAAATGAAAATGTCTTTCTTTGGTGGGGGGGCGGGGGGAGAGACAGGGGAAGTTGACCCAAAACAGACTAGACTTATTTCTGAATTTTTAGGTTGTATCCTTTTGCAAAGCATAAGAAAGAGAGATTAAAACACAGACAAAAAACTTTAATTTATAAAAGATATTATGAGACTTAATCATCCTTCCAATGTTTCTATAGTCAGTCCTATAATTCTGGTTGATCAAGTTGCAATTTACACCCCTTAATGTCTGGAACTCTTGGCTGCAGACAGCCTAAGGGAGGGATACGGAGAGAATAATATTGACTTCCCCTGGGTCACTATTTTCAAATTTACTTTTTGGTCAATAAATTCTATGAGTTCCATCTCCTTTAGTGAATAAAACAATGCTTTTGGACTCTAGAATTGAAATAAAAGCCCAAATGAATTTCTGGGTAAATGACCTGGGAAGTATACCGGAAGCCACACTCAGTCATATACTATTCTCTGGGCAGAAACATAAAGCAAGCTGAGTCTACTTGAATGAATAAAATAGAGTTTGTGAGACAAAGAATAATAGGGATTTCGCCTGGAAACCATGAATCATTTAAAACTAAATCACAGCCATACAAGAAGAATTATAGCAATCAGAAGGTAAAGCAACACTTTTAAAAAAGATACTTAGACAATATAAATAAGATATCCCAAAAGTGGAAATCAGAATTAGTATCTGGAATTAAGAAATGCTGCAAAATTTTTTTGTTCCAATTTAATCAGTAACACAGAATTAGCTCACTAATTGTTGTATAATGAGAGCGTTACATGGCTGTACCTCTTGAACTGCAAGGAATCGTACTTACTGGTGGTTCCCAGTGTTAAGTCTCAGCTTTTAGAGCATGATTTATGATGTCGTAAAATGGGGAAGTTACTGGACTATTTCATTGGTGACCATGAGTTTACAAGAGATTAAATTTGGCTCTTCCCAATTAAGCTAACTGGGAAAGACAAAATGTAGTATTTTAAAAGGGGTTGTATCTTATATGTATGTACAACTTTAAAACATGGCAGCCTCTCGATATTCCAAAGCACTGGAACATTAGCAAGGAAGTGTATTATTTCTTCCAATCTTAACAGAAGATTGGGAAAATACAAACATGTTATATGGATGTGTTAGAAGAAGGTCAATACTATAACTCATTCATTTGCCTATTGTGGGTATGATCTCTCTCTCAAATCAAACAATAAAGCGGGAAAGTCTGCAATGCAACAAAGTACTTAATATGACCCTTCCACCAGAGTCTTTTGTGACTCCCACACAATCATTAGGTGAGAAGATGCAATAAGGTGCTTGTGACCTACCAAGACCATTAAAGAGCTTGCTGCTAATGCAAATATAGTGTGTGGAGCCCCTTGAGGCTAAGATTCTGCCAGTTTATCTGAAGTGAAAGTGCTTGATATGGTGCTTTTAGTCAAAGTTTTTGTAAGTCCCCCCTAGTCACCGAGTTGGAACAATCAGATAAGGTGCAGAGCCCTCTCCCTTGGAGATTGGTTTGTTTTGGTGTTTCTCAGGAGAGATGGTGGGAAACAGTCCAGAAGCAGGAATAGAGAATCTTGAGTCCACATAGGAAGAAGAGCCAACAGCAAAGCTGGTGTTTCTTCCCACCGGAGGGTGGGGTCATGTTGAGGACCTTCAGGCAAGAGGGTGGCTGGCAGAAAGGGATGTCCTCTGGGCATGCACCAGTGCTAAAAGTGCTTTGTAACACTTTAGCAGGACAGGGACCAAGGTGTCATGTGAACTGATAGACTGAGAACCAGAGAGGGAAGGAGAACCTGAAAGGGATGTGCCTACTGGCATGGCTTTGTAGACAAAGATCTCTGTGCTGAATGTTTTCTGATCCTGATTTGTGGTCCTCTGTGAATTTTCCCAAATCCTATAATCATGATCATTAGCTGATTAATGTGGCTGTGTGAGTCTGAAGAGGGGTTTGTGGAGTAGTATCAGATTTAAGGAGTAGTGTAGGACTTGATCTGAATTGGACTTGGAATTTTATTTAATATATAATTACTTCTTGAAGTAAAGCTCTTCTTATATATAAATATATGCATGTGTGTCACTGAATTTGTTTCTCTAATAAACCCTGCCTAACACAATGAAGTTGAAAACTTAGCAGCTAAGAAGAATAAATATTAGGAAGTAAATAAAAGTATTATTAGGAAATACCTCCCTCAAAACAAAAGAATTACCATCTTAATACTAGATTACATTGGGTTTGTGGAGGGATTATCATTGAACAATATAAATGGGGTCCTTTATAGAGGGCAAATTCACAATGATATGTACATTAACTATATCAAAACATTACTTAGAAAACACAAATTTTGAGAAATTCAAGGATTGACATTTTGAAACTTGTTCAAAGCAAAAGAGAATGACTTTCAAGCAAATCAAAGTGTAGAGAGGGGTAAAAGGGTAGAGACGAAGACAAAATATCATGTGACATTATTGATTGCTCTAAAATCTGTTTGAAATTATGATAGCCCTGTGTATTTTGAGTAGCGTTCTCAAGGCATCAAAAGTGGATGTGGGACACCAAGCTTGTCTTATAAGGCATCTGTGATTGGAAGGGAACAACCAGCCTTCTAGAATCTAGATAGTAAAGGGTTTAAACTTTTGTGCTACAACAACTCTTTGCAAGACATAGGGAAATTTAACAGATAGGTCCATCAGATAGGTAGGTCCCTGGATGATATGAATGGTCTCCTCTAATCTAAAGATTGGCAGTTCAAACCCACCAGCAGCACCGTGGAACAAAGGTTTAACAATAAGTTTCCATAAATATTGTGGTAAAAAAGATCTTATGAAACAGTTATATTCTGAAAGATGTGGTTGTTATGAGTTTTAACTCACTTGACAGTAATGGGTTTGTTTGTCTTAAATGGATTTACTAGTATATTATAAAAGCTGATGAAAGAGCTTGAGCAAGAAGGTACGTGGAGAAAAGTAACTCTAAGGATGAAAAAATGTGGTGGTCAATCCTGCTGAAGAAAAAGGAATGAAAGCAATTAAGCATATAAAAGTATTGGGTTAAAGTCACTAATCATATAAGATGTTCAGATAGCCTTTAAAAAATCAAATTATCTACTGTTTAAGAAATCCACTTTTAAAAGAGATGCATAAATACACTCTTACATCAGTCTACAGAAAAGGTGGTGAAAAAAAGGGAAAAACACAACATAACCCAAATATTAACCAAAGGAAGCTAGAGCAGTATCTATATTATTGCTAAAAAAGTAAACATACCTAAGGAAAAAATAGGATCATCACACAATTAAGATTTACATTTTTAGGGCCATAAAAGAATTTTAAACTTATGGGCAAAACTTATGCAAAAATCTCCAAAAATATAAATCAAAAAGTTTGCCCAGATAATTGTCTTCATTGTTGGCAATAAATTGCTTACCTGTAAAAAGCTGAAGTAGCAAAAATTGTGCTATAGATATATTTACAATAAGAGACAAAAGAGTATCTACTGGGGCAGCTATGTATACCTCAAAAACCTCATGGGATGTGATTCTTTAATTTGAAGGTCTAGTTAGTGTCATGGCTAATTGGCCTGATAATGCGTGTCATACTTTGATCCTGCCTCCTAGCTTGAAGCTACTTCCTGGGTTCTAAGAAGCTTACAATTGGCCATCCAAGGCACAAAATTTACTATTCATCTGGAGCAATAGAAGAAGGAGAGTCAGGATAAAGGGGATGAGATGATAAATGTCTCTTACTGCCTCCAAGAACAAGTGGCCCCTTTGCAATGTGACAAAAAGAACCAAATGGCACCAACGATCATTACAAAACCCTTCAATCAAGTTTTCAATATAAGAACACTGAATAGAAGGGGAAAATGCAGGAGAAAATTTCAAATTAACATAGAATTCCTTCCTGGTACCATGAAGGTTGAGCAAATCCCTGAAACTATTGCCCTTAGACACTTTAATTCCATTTTTTTCTTCTAATCATTTTATTGGTGTCTCGCTCATCATTTTTCACAATACATAGTTACGTATACTGTGCCACACACCTTCACATGCCTGCTTGCGTTATCATTCTCCAAGTATCTGCTTTTCCACTCCGGTCCTTGATATCAGCTTCTCGTCCTTTCCTCTCCATCCTTGTTCCCCCCTTTTCCCATAATCCTCATTACTTTATAAATTATTATTGTTTTGCTATATCTTATGCTGCCCAACATCTCCCCTCTCCCACTCCTCTGATATCTGTCCTTCAGACAGGAGGTTATGTGTAGATCCTTGTAGTTGGCTCCCTCACTCTACTCCACCTTCTCTCCACCCATCTGCTAACTCCACTCTCATCACTGGCCCTAAGGGGTTCATCTGTCCTGAATTCCCTGTATTTCCAGTTCCCATCTCTACCAGTGTACCTCCTACAGTCTACCTGAATTTGTAAGGCAGAACTGGGACTATGATATTGGGGGGAGGAAGCCTTCAGGAACTAGAGGAAAGTTTTATGCTTCATCACTACTTCACTGCACCTTGACTGGCTCATTTTCTCTCTAAGACCCCCCTGTAAGGAGTGTCCAATTACCCACAGTGGGTCTTGGGTCCCCACCCTGCTCTCCCCCTCATTCTTAGGGATGTGATTCTTGTTCTTTGATGTTTGATATCTGCTCCCTTCGACCCCTCATGATCAAAGTGGTTGGTGTGCTTCCTCCATGTGGGCTTTGCTGTTTCTGCCCTAGATGGCCACTTGTTCACCTTCAAGCCTTTAAGATCCCAGATACTTTATCATTTGGTGGCTGGGCGCCATCAGTTTCTGCTGCTCTGTCTGCCTCTGCAAACTTTTATCCTCAAAGATCATGTCGGGAGAGTGGGCATGTAATATGAATTTTGCTCTTTGATACCTGATACCTGGTCCTTTCCACACATCATGGTCGCACAGGCTGGTATGCTTTTTCTATGGTAGGCTTTGTTGCTCCATTTGGTCATCCTCAAACCTTTAAGACCTCAGACGCTATATCTTTTGATAGCCAGGTACCATCAGCTATCTTCACCACTCTTGCTCATGTCCCCATCTGTCTTCGGTAATCATCTCAGGAGGGTTTGTACACAGTGATACAGTTTTTCCTGTTTCATGCCTGAGCCCTGATCTTTTTGACACCTTGCAGCCACACTGGCTGGTTTGCTTCTTCTGTGTGGGTTTGGATACTTCTCAGCTAGATGGCCATTTGCTTATCTTCAGGCTTTGAGACCCCAGACTTTATATCCTTTGATAGCTGGGTGCCAAGAATTTTGGTTTAATTCTTAAACCAAAAATAACCATTGAAGCTTTCTTAAAACTGAATTTAAAGACAACTAATAAAAAATGTCTACCTTGATCATTTTCCTGTAGCCATATGGGATCAAAGTGGCAAGAGAAATTTAAAACAGGACGCCGATATGTAGTTAATATGACTGTTTAATATGGCCCTTCTGGCCACAGTCTTCCACTTGTGATATATTTTAAATTCTGTGATTATAGTTCTACTTTGAAGTGAGTTATTGTTATACTAATCAGGCAGGATTATGGTAGGATATATTTTGAAGGCCTACTTTTAGAAGGGGTGTGGCTCAAGTTACCAACCTGTCCTTAGTTTCCTTTGCGGGTGGTGGTGGTAGTCTACAGATTAGCCACCATCTTTAATAGCTGTGCTAAAATCAGAATCAATTTAACTGTTCAAAGCTGTTCCATTGGTAGGATGACCACCAACCTCCTACTTCTTTGACTAAATTTGGCCCACCTAATGTCTATTCAAAGCTAAACCCAGCTTCCGAGGCATCATCTGCTTGAAATGGAAAGCGTCATATGAGTAGAGCAGGGTAAACATATCCTGAAAACGTCTTTCAAGTTGGAATTTTTGATGCAATCCTTGAGAACATAAAAACAAAGGAAAGATATGCTACTGCCAGAGCTTGAGCGAAGGCTGTCTCATGGTATGTTGACAGTGATTTGATCAGAAAGGTTATCTCTAGGCTAGCATTCAGATTTCCTTCGTTTCCTGCTGATCAAGGACATTCTTTGTTAAGTCTAATCTATTGGCCCTTAAAGTTGCCAAGTGAGCGAGGAAGCTGTCAATCATATGCTTGAAAAAATGAACAGCCAAATGATTCTGGAGGGAAATCAAATTAAGGTCCACTTGGAAATGTCACAATCAAGTGGTACCAGCAAAAATGCAGGGGTTCATTGCCTATTCAAATTGGCATGTAAAGAAGAGCATGTTTTGCTGCTAATCAAAGATAAAGCTGGCCTTTGAGCTGCTTCTGTGGAGCCTAAGACCACCCAGGCTTTAGCTAATGTTGGTGTTTACATGACATGTTGGAAACAAACTGGGCAATTACAAAGGCCCAGTCTAACTAGATCCTAACAGGCAGACTGCCCTCTGGTCCAAATGTTAATAGCTTTGACCTTCGTTGGTTTTTAATCTCATTCTGCCTGGCAGAGTAAGTGAACTCTAGGTTATATTGTACAGAAGGGTTTTTTTTGTTGTTTTTTTTTTCATTCTGTTATTTTTTTTTATTATTTCTCCCCCAGATATTGCCAGGGAAGAAGGAAAGTCTGACTTTTTCCAGCCGGGTATATCACCACATGTCTGCGCAGACAGCCCACTCACTGATTGACGGCGGCGCTTGAACAAAGGCGGATTCATTTTGCAGCTGATAAGGAGCAAAGTCATCCATGCCATGTTTACAAAAGAGGCAAAGAGAGTGAAAAAATTAGTGATAAAAGAGCTAATCTTATTGTTTTGCCAGATGAGAGAATGGCACTTCTGTGCTTGCTTTAAGAGGAGCTGGCATGTTGCCCCTTCTTCCCTACTCTCTGCCCTGGCAGCAAAACAACTTTCCAGATTCCCCAAAGTGTCATAGATGACGAAGGATGCAGTCATCTTTGAAGGGTTTCAGAACGTTGATAGAGTACAGACTGTACGGCAGTTTGGCTGGTTAGTCTTTGGACCCATGGCCCATACTGCATAAGCTACTGACTTTCTCCCTTTGGTGTTTCTGAAGCACACAGTAATTATGTGGGATACCAGACCAATTCATTAGTGTTTAATTTTCCCACATATTTAAGTGCCGAGTTGTGCTAGGAACAGAATTGGAAACCTCAGGATTGGCTGGAGTGTCTAGCAGAACTGACTCGGCCTCTGAGAGCAACAGGCCATGAGGCAGGCAGAGGAAGTAGCTCGGGGGAGAAGGGTGTGCTGTCGTTCTTTTATTTTATGACTACTTACTTGAAAATTTTATAGAGATGGGAGAAATAGCTCCAGGTGCAGATAGGGCTGAACATTCCTGATGCTTCTGCAGCTGAAATATTTCTCCATCTTTCATTCAAGTTTCCTAGAGGAGAAGCACTAGAGCGGGTTTCTGCTCAAGTAGCCGTTCTCCACCTGTGGGGCTCCACCCCTTTGGAGGTCGAAAGACCCTTTCACAGGGGCCACCTAAGACCATTGGAAAACACGTAAATATGTCACAATATATAATTGCATGTTGTTTTTTGATTAAGCACTATGCTTTATTATGTTCAATTTGTAACAATGAAAATGCATCTTACACAGCAGATATTTACATTATGATTCATAACAGCATCAAAAATTACAGTTACGAAGTAGCAATGAAAATAATTCTGTGGCTGGTGGTCACCACAACATGAGGAACTGTACCAAAGGGTCAGAGCATTAGGAAGGTTGAGAAGCACCAAGCTGGAGGCTGGGGTGTCACTGTCTGTTGATTTCCAGGAGTCTTGCCGATGTGGTGGTTTACACATGAGGTCAGCATTTTGAAACCACCAGCCTCTCTGTGAGATAAAGATGAGGATGGCTACTCCTCTAACGAACATGTGAACTCACGAGGGCAGTTCTATTCTGTTCTATAGGCTTACTGCGAGCAGGGATTGACGCAATGGCAGTGAGGTTAGAGGTTTTCTTGGAGTCATGGCTAATGAGGATGGCAGCCATGTGTTTATTTCAGGTGGCACATATCATTCCTTCCCTCCTTTGTTCAAGCAGCACATATTATTGAAAATCTACAATGCACTGGACACTGCTGCTGGTGAGAGAAAGAAGACTTGGGGGATGACCTCAACAGGTTTCCAATCTTGTAGCAAAGCTGGAAAAGGAGACCAAAAGACACCACTAAGGCTCACTGGCATCTAGTTGATTCTGACACATGGTGACACCACAGGGCAGAATAGAACTGCTCTCTAAGCTCTCTGAGATGAAACCTTCATCAGAATAAAGCACCTCATCTTTTCCCCCTTGGAACACTGGATGGTTTAGAATGGCTATTCCTGCAGTCAGCAGCCCAAAACGTAATCCAGTATGCCACTAGGGCTTCTTAATATCACTACAGTGTACTACATTTGAGGTGGCACAAACAGTTTCCAACTGGCTACAAGCCAGGAGGTTGACAATTGCAATTTAATCAGTAGCACCAGAGAAGAGATACCTGCCAGGCCCCCTTCTTGAGATCCCAGCCCTGGAAATCCGTATGAGGCACCTCTCTACTTGGAAGCCCATGGCATCACCGTGAGTCAGAATCCAGTGGAGAGCATCTAGTAGCAGCTGCATTAAATTTAAAATTAAAGATCCATACAGAGCACATGACAAGTTCACCTCCGTCAGGCGCGCCTGGGAACCTCTCCAATAGGCAGCAGTTGATTAGTGTCATGAAGAGTGCATAGGAAGGAGTTAGGAGGTGAAAATCAGTTCAGGCTGACTGGATCCTTTCTTCTCAAACTGCACTACAGGGTTGTAGTCCAGGGAGCATACATGGTTGCAAAAGAGCTATAAAGTATTCATCCCCCAAAGAACTCGTTCAATAGACAAGTACTATGGCGAATCTGACGAGCAAATGAAAACACTCCACATAGTAATGCTTGGATCCACAACAGATGAGGAGAAGGCTTGGGAATGGCAAGACGTTGATTCCTGGCAGTGCCATGGTGTGAGCAGCCTTGGTGGTAGATAATGACAAAACAGCAATATCAGCTCTGGAGTACAGATGCCGGTTATCATTGAGCGTGAGTAGATTTCTACAATAGTTGGGATTCCCAAGTGTCCTGGTAAGAAATGGAACTCATGTTGCTAAACGAGGAGAATGTATCATGTGATTGACCTGAACTGTTCAGACAACATATTGGTTTCAGGCAAAGTCAGATCTAGGTGCTCAGATTCTATAAACCAGGATCAGGGGCTGCTCTCCTCTAGACTCAGTCCTCTACCGAGTGAGACCAAGACAACCATTGTAAACTCCCAACTTAGCTCCTGCTGACATTTCGGGCGTCTATTGGGGGTATGGTACTTATGTTCTAAAAACAACGAAGGCTCCAAAATTAAAACTCCAAACTGGATTCTACATTAATAATTTGTTTATATATATATACACTGCATTGTTTGGGGGTGGGAAATGCACTTCTAGATATTAAAAATAATTTTTAAAATACTTTTTGAGAACTCTGTGTATTATATGTGACTGTACCTAGCAGGATAGCAATACACAAAATACGATTACTCAGACTGAGGATTGTAGATTGCAAGACCTTGCAGTATCTGATAAAAATTGGAAAGGCATTAGCATAGGTTTTGTTTGTTTATTTATGTCCACTGTAAAATGGCTAAACTCTTTTTTAGTGATTTTTATAAGTGTATTTGCTTTATTGTGTCTTTGCCTAAATCCTGAAGTATGAAAATTCTTATTCAGCAACTTTTGAACGTTTTAAAATGTAATAATTTATATCTCCATATCTGTGTTTGTAGATGGGAATTTGTATTCTCTACTTCTATTTTAGAAAGATTACTCAGTATTGTGGGGGGGGAGGGAGGATTGAAAGATATTGAGATTGTAAACAAGGAGCAGTTAGGAGGGTAAGTATATGATGTGCAGTTGTCTAATGAAGATGTTCCAAAGGCCTGGACCAAATCATAGCTATAGGGGCAGAAAAAGTATAAATATGAGAGAGACCTATTAATGTGAAAACAGTGTTTCATACAAGTTTTTGTCAATGTGCTTGCTGCATATTGCTGTTTTCTCTGTTGTTGGTAAAATGATGTTGCTGGCTAAAATGGCAAACAACTGGCTTGAAGAATCATTTTCACTTGGAGGATTCATATTACCATAATTCTGTTAAAGGAAATAAGGGAATTGGAAGTAGTGGGAACAGAGATTATTTATGGCTGGTTGCAAGCAGGGTGGTAAAGCTAAGTTCACATGCAAGATGCCCGAGGCCCCAGATGCCAGGGGTGTGCAGAGCAAGACAAGCTTAGATTCTAAAAAGAAAAGGAGACTGTTCTGGTGATGATTTACTGCTCCCTCCAAGTGCTGAACTTCTCTCTCCTGGCTGTGGTTTTAGGAACATGAACTCTTTTGTTTTCTTTTACCGTTTCAAGTAGTAAATCGGCACGGTAGCTGCATGCTCTCGGCTGGTTTTCTTTAGTACAATCAAAACCACTTTATTACAGACGTGAGGCTAACCCAGGTGCAAACTACATAAGGACCAGGAAAATACAGTTTTAGAATACAAATCCTAGCCCTATTTCAGTTTGGAGACTTTTGGCATTGATCTGTCTAGAACTTGAGGTCTCTCTGTGCAAACTCCTCAGTTTCCAGCCTCATCTCTTTATCCTGACTGCAGACTTCTAATTGAAGCTGACATTCTCAGTTAGAGCTAGGATCTTTTTCAGTTCACCAATTTAAAAGTTTAGGGTCTTCTATAAATTAAAACATACTTTACTTATTTAATAAGTGTGACAGTCACTAATCTGGTGTCAACTTGAGGATTGGAAGTGTAGCAGTGGAGTCCAGCCTGTCAACTGGAGATAGCCAATGAGATCTCTGTGTGGGCATGGATTTTTTCTGAGAATTTTGGGAAATCTGACCATCTTTACCCCTTGGAAGTGAGAGACTTATGACTCAGTCCCTTGGAGATATCTACTGACAAGACCCAAGGCTGACTCCCTGTGAGACATCAAGGAGGAGAAGCCACATGGACTTAACCTGATGTAACCAGAACTCTGAAGCCAGAAAAGCCACACAGAGACTTCTGCCAGTGCTGAGATGCTTAGAAGCCACAGAGAGTTCCCTGCCAGTACTGAGATCATTACAATGCCACTGGATAAGCAAGACTCTGTACCCACTGGCCTGTGATTGTCAGTATCATTACATGTGCTTTGTGAGTCTAAAGAGGGCTTATGGATTGGTATGGACATATGGGCTAATATCAGACTTATGAACTTGGACTGGACTGGGTTGGGATGCTTTTTCAATGTTCCATTCCTCTTGTATATATTTTCCCTTATATACATATGCATGTTTATGAATTTGTCTTTCTAGTCTACTCGGACTAACACAATAAGTCTGTATTGGATGAATATGGTGAGACTGAGCCAAGTTATTAGGCAATAAAAAAATAATAGGCTATTATATTCATTCAAATTCCGTGTCTGTCCATAGTGTTCTCAATTGCTGCTTTTCTTGGGAAATGTAGAGTAAATAATCAGGCTTTTCTTCTAAGATGCCTTCTAATGGGCTTGAACCTACAATCACTTGGTTAGCCCCTGAATATTTTGACTGTTTGTAAGACTCAGGGACTGCATTATGTAATACACAAGGTGCAATATATACTCCATCAGTATATCACATAATCTGATATGATAAAGAAATAGGTGGACAGAGATGTGTGAATGCAAATTAATGGATACTGCTCGTTATAATACTCTGTTTTCATTTCCTCTCTCCTTTCTTTGTCTATCTTCCTTCTTCAGTACTGTGATAGAGAACAAGGAAAGGAAACAAAAGGCTGCAGTACAGAAAGAATGCCAGCAGGGATCTAACCTAAATAAATTGTCTCCTCATTATTCAAGGTTTATTCAGCAACTATAAGTTCTTTTGAATTAATAAATTCCTTGTTTGAAATAAAAATAGCCATCCATAGTTTAACGATATTGATAATTCACATATATTTTGGTATAAATTGCTTTAATCAGCAATCTTCTTTCATTAAAGAAGGAGGCATTTGGTTGACTTGTCTATGCCCCAGAGGTAAAAACTAGGGTCTACCAGTGGAAAGGAAAGATAAGATAGGAAGTTACAGCATGGTGATTTCCAGTTCCTTTGGTATAATTTTAGGATTGAGTGTTGCGATAGGTTTATTGTGCAAACTAGGCCTGCATAGAAATATGTGGGCAGAGTTTGATCAGTTCAAAGTTTGATTGGAAGGCCACTGAGAGATAAATACTTTCCTCGATCAGCATCCCATCTCTCTTCCTCCCTGGTGATCAGACCAGCATGCTACAGATTGAGGTAGTTCTTTGCTACACCTCCGGTGGGACCAGCCTACCCATGATCATACTGCTAGAGTCAGAGTAGCCTTTAAGACCTGCTTCTCCTCTGCTTAAGTTTGAGATTCCTCCAGGACCTGCTTTGCTAAGATCCTCGTCCCACCCTGTCTGTCTTGCCTGAGGGCAGGCACCTGACAGCCCGTGTGAACTGAAGAATGTTCAGTTTATTAACTGTCACACAAAAGTTAACTAATTGAGCCCTCTGTATTCTGTATAGATTTATTAGCCATGAGATTCTTTTCCACTGCATAAGCCTATCTATACATAATCATAAGTGCCCTGGTTTGGTTTCTGTGGAGAACCCTGCTTAACACAAGCATGCAGTATATTTGAAGGAATTGATGAGGCAAGTGTGTCAGCTAGATGCCATTGGACATGTGTGGACACTAAATTAATAAACAAATATGTGATATGTCAAATAGTAATAAGTAATAAGAAGCAAACAAAACATAGTAAAGAGACAGAGTGATGGGAAGTGCATTGAGCCCCAGGACACTCTGGGCGAATGATGAGGGAGAGAAAAGGGACAAAGACGGAGAAGGATGTCATTTTCCAATGAGGTAAGTAGGGTGGCTGGAGTAGAGGCAAAGAGAAGGTGATGAGAAAATACAGGGGACCAATTGCTGCTCGGACCTTAATCTTCCCCTTGAATACTAGAAGTCGCTGGAGAGAGAATTAAAAGAGAGAATACTGATAGAATTGATTCCAGCTTGCAGCCACCCTGAGTTTAAAACGTGTGCTCACTCCCTGGCTGAACAGAAGAAAAGGCACGAGCTGGTAAAAGGATCCTTTGGAGAGCCCTTCAGCAAGGTCAATAATTCAAACCCAGAACCTTCTCCATGAGAGAAAGGCAAGGCTTTCTATAAAAAATGACAATCTCCAAACCTCTCCGAGTTGGAATCAATTCTCTGGCAGTCGGTGTGGTTGGGTCAACATCTTGAGAGGAGCAGCAGGGCAGTTGAATTTACTATCTTTCCGAAGGAGGAAAGTTACACAGTCTGCCAAGCAGAAAACATATATAAATCAAAAGGGTGATTACTAGTGGGGGTTGTACCCTTCATGTCATGGGGAAGAGTTAAATTAATTGACCTTTAAGATTCTTCAGGAACATGGTAATGCCATGGTTTGACGTGCAACTGCTGACCTAGGGACGTGAACTAACCAGCCACTTGGAAGCAGGAAAAAGTAGCTGTCTACTTTCTTAAAAAATGCATAGCCTTGGAAACTATATGAAGCTGTTCTAGCCTCGTTCTATAGAGTTTATTTGCTAGCAAGGGATTTAAAGTCCTTTCGACATAGGATTGATAGGATGGTGGCACATGAAAGAATGAGAGGAAAAGAGGAACAAATAAACTTAAAAAGAAATAAGATCCTCTAGCATAAGTTACCACCACTTGTGTCTGTGTTACTGTGATTCGGGAAGCTATGGTACTCTTATTTCTAATACCAGCAGGGTCAACCCAATGAATAGGCTTTAGACAAGCTTCCATACTAAGAACAGGCTATGAAGAAAGAATAGGCTGTTCATTTATAAGGAATTAGCCACTGAAAAGCCTTATAAATAGCAACAGATCATTGTCAGAGAAAGTGCCAAAAGATAGTCACTCAGATTGGAAGGATTTCAAAATGTGACTGAGGAAAAGCTGTGTGTTAGTCTGGGTAAGCTAGAGAAACAAATCCACAGACCTGCATATGGATATAAGGAAATGGTTTATATACAAGAGGAATGGAACATTAAGAAAGCATCCCAACCCAGTCCAGTTCAAAGTCATAAGTTCAATTTTAGCATATGCCCGATACCAATCTATAACATTTCCTGCCGACTCACGAAGTCACAGGTCAGTGGGTGCAGAGTCCCCGCGCTGGCAGGGGTCTCCCCATGGCTCCTCACTTTCAGGGCTCAGGGTCCATCAACAGCATCCAGTGGCGGTAGAAGCAACTCATCGCTGGCAGGGATCTCCACATGGATTCTCCAGCTTCAGAGGTCTGGTTCCAGCAGGGGAAAGCCATGTGGCTTCTCCTCTTGCTCCTTCAGCTACTCGGATGCTGCCATCTTGTCTTGTCCATAATTCATCGTCTCTGAGACTAACTCCCAACAACTGAGAAGATAACTTCTCATCTCCACCAGGGAAATATCACGAGATTTCCCAGAAGTCTGAGGAAAAAGCTTTTCCCACATGAAGGTCTCATTGGCAATTCAATAGCTATCTCCAGATCAACAGGCTAGACTCCACCCTTACATCTCAATCATGAAATTAACATAAGCACATTACTGCCACAGACCGCCTTCACAAGAAGAGTCACCCATAAGGTGATGGGGGGAAATCTTCAGAATTTTCATTTGCCCTTGGGGCACAAATCAAAATGAGAAGAAACAGCTGCAAATATCTATTAGTAATAGAAATTTTGAATGCAAGATGTATGAATCTAAGAAAATTGGAAGTCATCACAAATGAAAGGGAAAACACAAAGATTGATATCCTTGGCATTAGTGAGCTGAAGTGGACTGATATTTGTCACTTGAAATCAGACAGTCATATTGTTTACTATGCTGGGAATGATAAATTCAAGAAGAATGGCTTGGCATTCATCACCAGAAAGAACACTTAAAGCTCTACCTTGGAAAAAAAAAGATCTGTCATTATAAATGGGGGAGACTACAGATTGAGGACCCAAAATCCATCAATGGGTAAAGCAACAGCCCCTTACAGAAGGGTTGCAGGGAGGAGATGAGACAGTCATGGTACAGTGTAGCAACAATGAAATATGCAACTTTCCTCTAGTTCTTAAATTCTTCATCCCACTCACTATCATGATCCCAATTCTGCTTTACAAATCCAGCTAGACCAAGGGATGTACACTGGAACCAGAAACAGGAGTAATTCAGGACAGATGGTCCTTTCAGGAACAGGGGTGAGAGTGGTGATGCCAGGATGGTGGAGTAGAAAGGGGGAAACTATTTCAGGAATTTACATATGACTTTCTCTCTGCAGTATGGCCAACAGGGAAGTGGGAGAAGGGACACATTGGACGGTGTATGTTAACAAATAATGACAATTTGTAAATTGCTAAGAGTTCATGGAGGAGTGGGGAGGGAGGGGGAATATGGTGAGCTGGTACCGGAGGAACCTAGGGGGAAGGGGGTTGTTTCAAGAATGATGATGGCAACAAATGTGCAAATGTGGTCTGCATACAATTGATGTATGTATTGATCATGATAGGAGTCGTATGAGCCCCCAATAAAATGATTTATTTAAAAAATGCCTAATTTTCCGAGGGCTCAATAGAAAGTGTTTAGAAAATAATGATGGCATCATATGTACAAATATTCTTGATACAATTGATGTATGTATTGTTATGAGAACTGTAAGAGTTCTCCAATAAAATAATCTTTTAATTAAAAGAAAAAATCTATCATGAATTATAATGCTGGGTATGATAGGATAATATCTGTTCACATGCAATGGAATCAAGTCAATACAACTATTATTCAAGTTTATGTTCCAGCCAATAAAGCTAGTGATAGTGAAATTAAAGTATTTTTCAAACTGTTTCAGGCTCAAATTGATTAAACATGAAATCAAGACACTTTGATAAGTGTTGATGATTGTAATATAAACATGGGAAACAATGAAAAATGAATAATAGTTGGAAACTATGGCCTCAGTGATAGTAATGAAGTTGGTGATTGCATGGTAAAATGTTGCAAGACCAGCAACTTGATTGCAAATAACATTGTTACACAACATACATGATAACTCTATATGTGGACATCTTAGATGAAATAGCTAGAAATGAAATGGCTTCCACTGCAGGAAGAGACCATGAAGAAGCTCAATATCAGAAGCTAAAATGAGTCCAGGGTCCCACTGTGGAAAAAGCCATCAATTTATAATATGTAATTCAAGTTGAAACTAAAGAAAATTAAAGCAATTTCCTGAGAGTCAATATATGAGCTTGAGTATTCCCTATCTGTGTTAGTCTGGGTAGACGAGAGAAGCACATTCATAAACATGCATATGGATATAAGGAAATGGTTTATATACAAAAGGAATGGAATGTTGAGAAAGCATCCCAACCCAGTCCAATTCAAAGTCATAAGTCCGATATTAGCCCATATGTCTGATACCAGTCTATAATGTCTCCTTCAAACTCACGAAGTCACAGACCAATGGGTACAGAGTCCCGGCACTGGCAGGGGTCCCCTCATGGCTCTTAGTTTCTAGGGCTCAGGGCTCAGGGTCCAGGGCTCAGGCTCAACAGCATCCAATGGTGGTAGAAGCAACTCAGCGATGGCAGAGGTCTCCACGTGGCTTCTCCAGCTTCAGTGGTCTGGTTCCATCAGGACAAGGCCACGTGGCTTCTCCTCTGACTCTTCCAGCTCATCAGATGCTGCCATCTTGTCTTGTCTTGTCTAGTCTGTTGTCTCAGAGACTGACTCCCAATTGGGGAGATGGCCTCTCTACTCCATGAGGGAAATATCGTGAGATTTCCCAAAAGTCTCAGGAGAAAGCCATACCCACACAGAGGCCTCATTGGCTACTCAATGGCTATCTCGAGATTAATAGGCTAGACTCCACCCCTACATCCCAATCATGAAATTGGCATAACAAATACATGATCGCCACACCATTTCAATTTGAGAAGATATGAATAACACATCTGACAGATTGAACATTAGTGAACCGATGAGTTTTGAGAGGACATCGAGTTGATTGTTCAAGAAGAAAGCAAAAGGTTATTAAAATATAGGAAAGATATAATTAGATATGAAGAAAGTCTCTGAAATATACACTTAATCACAGAGTAGCTAAGGCAAGTGGAAGAAACAGTGAAGTTAAAAAACTGAACAGAAAATGTCAAATCATAGCTCAAGAAGACAAAGTATTACAATGAAATATGCAGAGACCTGGAATTAGATGAAAAAACACACTCTATATCTTAAACTAAAATAACTGAAGAAAAAAAGTCAAGGCTTTAGTTGAAATGTTGAAAGGTTCTAGGGCAAAATAACGAGTGATGCAGGAAGCGTCAAACAAATATGAAAGAATGCATACAGTCACTGTACCAAAAAAATTAGTTGATATGCAACCATTATGAGCAAGAACCAAAGGTCCTGAAGGAAAGAGGTCAAGTTTCATTGAAAGCATTAGTCAAAAACAAGACTCTGAGAATAGGCAGAATACAAATTAAACTGTTTCAATAATATAATGAAGCACTGGAAGCACTCATTCATCTATGCCAAGAAATTTGGAAGGCAGATACCGGCCCTACCGACCGGAAGATATGCATATTTGTCTCCATTCCAAAGAAAATTTACCCCAATATGCACAAATTTTAGAGTCATATCATTGATTTCACATGAGAGTAAAATTTTTTGAAGCTCATCCTACAGTGGTAAATTGACTGGAAGCTTCTAGAGGTTCAGACCCAATTCAGTAGAGGACATCGAATAAGGGATGACATTGCTGATGTCAGAAAGATCTTGCCTGCAAGTAGAGAATATATAAAGATGTTTAGTTAGAGTCTTTTTGTTTCTGTTTTTTGACATTCAAGAGCACTTGACTGTGTGGTCCAAAGCGAACTAAGGATAGAAAGAGCGGGAATTTCAGAACACTTCATTGTGCTCATGTAGAACCTATACATGAACCAAAAGACAGTCGTGTGAACAAAATAAGGGAAAGCTGCATAGGTAAAATCCATAAGGATGCTTGTTATCGTTGTCTCCTCTTACCATACTTATTCCATCTGTACGCGGAGCAAATAATCAAGGGAAGCTGAACTATCTGAAGAAGAATGCTACGTCCGGGATCAGAGGAAGGCAGGTGACACCACCTTGTTTGCGGAAGGTGAGGACGACTTGAAGCACTTGCTGGGATGGAGATCGAGGATTGCACTCTTCAAGGGAGACTGCAATTTAATAGAAAGAATGTTTTCTGGAAGATATCCACATTTGCCTCCATTCCAAAGAAAAGTTACCCAAAGAGGCACAAATTATGGAAAAATATAATTGATGTCACGTGAGAGTAAACTTTTGCTCAGGCTCATCCAACAACAGTTGCCATGGTACATTAATGACCCCTCACAACTGGACCCATAGTTAACATTCCGCTGAATGGAGATAAAAATCAAAATTGTCACGGATTGTGACTTGCTTGGATCCACAATCAAGGCTCATGGAGGCAGGAGTCTAGAGTTCAAATGACACATCATAGTGTGTAAATCCCCTATAAATGTCTCTTTGAAATTGCGGTAAAACAAGGGCGTTATTTTGAGGACTATGATGGATTTTTATTTATTTATTTATCTCTTTGTTTGTTTGTTTTATGCCAAAATGGCACTTATAAAAAGATATGGGTGCAGTCTATCAATTAGATCTGGTTAAAGCTTCCTGTGCGTGACCTTGTGGAGGGACGATGGGCCTTTTTTTCCCCTTGGTGCCTGGACTGACCTCACTGCCTGGTCTGGCTGCTTTCCAATATCAGTCTTTCAAGAGTCCAGGGTAGCCACCTGTAATCATCATGCTGCGCCACACCTGATGAGCTATCTCTCATTCCCAAGCTGTGATGTCCCATTGCTTTGTAAGGCCACACTGTGCTACCACCCTTCTACTCGTCCCCATTTCTCACTTTTCTACCTCCTGCTTCTTAGACCCTTGGGCTTCATAGCTGTGTGAGTTGGAAAGGCATTCAACACATCAACTGAATCATGAAAGTGATTCAGACTGGACTCTTTCTTTCTGCAGCTGTGAGTGCTGTTCCTGTTAAAAACTCCTCTCTAAATATAAGCTTCTCTAATTATATACATTTATAAATATCCTTGTTTCACTTCTTTAGACAACCCAGTCTAATATGAAAAATAAGGTATGTTTCATTCAATGCATCCATCGAATGAGGAAGACTGAAGAAGACTCAGTGAATTTAAATGATGATCTTATTAAAGGATATTGGAAATACCATGGACTGCCAAAAGAACAAGCAAATCTGGCTTGGAAGATGTATAACCAGAGTCCTCCTTAGAAGCAAGGCTGGAGAGGTTTTGTCACATAATTGGGGTATGCCATCATACCCCAAGAGAGACCAATCTCTGGAAAATGACATCATGCTTGGTAATGTAGAGGGGCAATGCAAAAGAGGATGACCCTCAAGGAGCTGGGTTCACACAGTGTCTGTAAGAATGGCCTAAGTCATAGCAATTTTTAGGGTGGTCTAGGACTGGCCCCTGTTTCAGTCTCTTGTACACAGGCTATCTATGAGTTGAAGTGAACTCTGTGGGACCTACCGATAGCAGTAGCATTGATCAAGGAGCCCTGATTGATATAGGGGTTGTGCACTGGCCTACCAAGCTCAAGCTCAGAAGTTTGAACCCTTTCTGAAAGCCAAAGGAACAGTTCTACTCTGTCCTATAGGTTAGCTATCAGTCAGAGTTGTCTCCCACATCCCATTATCGTCTAAGTTTTGTGTATATTGGACACAAGGAACAGAGACAACCCCTGTGAAGGAAATTTACTTTAAGGGATAAATATAAAGGGAATTAATTAAAGAAGCACAGGTAGCTCACTGGCTGCTCATTGCTGAAAGTCTAGGAAGTATGGCATATTCTGAAGAAACCAAGGCAAATTTTGACAACAGCACTTGAAGTAAGTTTGTGTATTGCTTCCTTTCTTTCCAGAGTCCACCTGTTTATGGTTCTTCTACTAAAGCTATATGTTTTCATTCTTTAAGTAATCTTCTTTTTTAGGCTGTTAAACACCTGATTTAACGGGGTGTGTGTGGGGGTGGGGGGAGGGGCGCTTCCAAAAAAAAAAACAAAAACCCGGAAGACCTGCTAGACAAATTCTGTAACACTCTTCAAGTGATCTTCCCTTGGCTCTGTCAGTGCTCTGTCGGCTGCCACCCCTCCAGGATGTCGGGTGTGATCTGCCCTACTCTACATCTGGTCATCTCAGTGTATCGTATTGTTATGTTTCATGGCCTTCAGCGAAGAAGCAATATGATGATTGGCTGATTGGCTTTAACTAGCCATTCTAGTATTGCTATTGGGTAAAAAAGTTCTCATGCCAGAAGCAGGCTGCTGCCCAATCCATGTGTGCTTGCCTTTGGGTTAGAAGCGAACTCTTAGGTCATCTATCCTGGAAGGGTGATGGGGCTGCAGGAACAAGAATCATGCATATGAACCCCGACATAGGTGCTAGCTTTAGAAGGAACTGGTGAATGTGGTTGGATGAACTTTCTTTCTAGTGGACAAGCAGTACGAATTTCAGCATATAAAATGCCATCTACATGACAGACACTTAAAACATTATTTCACTGAAAACAACCTTTCCATAAAGGTGTTTGTGGGGTAACCACCCCCACAATCGAATGGGCCCAAGGGGGCAGTTGTATAGTTGAGGGGTAAAGTTAAAGTGGCATCAGACAAGATAAAGCAAGTGAGTGCTCAATTCCATGCTGGCCAGGTCTACATAGAGAGTGCATATATCTTTCCAATCACAACTAAGTAGATGAACAAGTCCTCTAATTACATCATAACAGGAAGGGGTTGTACTATAAGCATACATGCAACAGGAAGGGGATGAACTAGGGGTGTACACCCAACAGAAGGGGAAGCACTAAGAGTATACATGTGACAAGATGGCTGTCTAACCTTGATCCTCCTTCAGTTGACTTGACCTTGTCTTTGGACTCTCCTTCAGGAGAAATATCAACTCTCCTTATCCAAAAAGAGTGGGCCCTTCTTTTTTGGGGGGGGGGGGGCATCACTGCTCTCCGGTGGTGAGAGTAGGAGGCCCAGCCCCCCTGCTGGAATTGAACCAATGTCCCAGTGGGCAGCAGTCTCGTGCACAACCACTACGCCACCAGGGCTCAGCCCGAGTGGGCCCTTCTTGTGAGGGGACAGACTACTTACTAGAGCAGTCTTACTGCTCTAGATGGCTGATAACCTTCAGGCAGATAACCTTTAAGCAGTTGACCTCCAAGTATACAGCCATTGACAATGTGTGAGCAAGCAGCATCTTAGGTTTGGCATATAATATAGGGGGACACCCTGAGGCATAGCCTTTCTATATCCCACAGTGTTACTGTTTCTAACCTTCCTCCAATACTGATGCTGCATTCTCTTTCATATAACCCAGCTTCCCTTATTAGCTACTCAGCATACAGATTGAATATGTATGGTGAGAGGATGCAGTCTTGCTACAACCTTGCTTGCGTAATGTGAGGACTTGTAGTACTTGCTCATGAAGATCAAGCACTTTTAGATTACAACTCAGTGTACAGAAAATCTGTCATTCCAAGATCTCTCTCCACTCCTGATCAGTAGGCCTCGCTCCCAGGCAACTTCCTAATTGACCATGGAATCCAGCTGTGGCGGTCATGTGCTTATGTTAATTTCAAGATTGAGATGTAGGGGTGGAGTCTAGCCTGTTACTCTGGAGATAGCCATTGAGTAGCCAATGAGCCCTCCATGTGGGCATGGATTTCTCCTGAGACTTCGGGGAAATCTCAAGATATTTCCCTGGTGGAGATGAGAAGTTAACTTCCCAGTTTTGGGGAGTTAGTCTCAGAGACGATGAATTATGGACAAAACAAGATGGCAGCATCTGAGGAGCCGAAGGAGCCAGAGGAGAAGCCACATGACCTTACCCTGATGAAACCAGACGCCTGAAGCTGGTGAAGCCATATGAAGATCCCTGCCAGTGATGGCTTGCCTCTACAACCACTGGATGCTGTTGATGGACCTTGACTACTGGAAGCGAGGAGCCATGGGGAGATCCCTGCCAGCGCCGGGACTCTGCGCCCACTGGTCTGTGACTTTGTGAGTTGGAAGGAGACGTTATAGACTGGTATCGGGCAGATGGGCTAATATCGGACTTATGACTTTGGACTGGACTGGGTTGGGATGCTTTCTTAATGTCCTATTCCTCTTGAATATAAACCGTACCCTTATATCCACATGCATGTCTATGATTTTGTTTCTCTAGTTTATCCGGACTAACACACCAGCCCAGGCTCAAAGGTGCCTGAAGGTACCATGTGGAGCCCCTTCTGTTTGCAGTCATCCCAAGCCTCAGCTTGAACTAGAGCTTCCAGGCTATCTGTGAAGAATAACAGGAGTAGGTACCCCTCAGAGCCCCCCAAAAGATGTGGACCATCTGCCTTCCTACTCCCCAAATCTCATTCTCTTTGGATGGGTTGCTCAAGGTACAGGGCAAGAGCGGTATGGGTCCTAAGAAATTGTTACTCTCCCAGAATTATACTGTGCATGACTTCTTTGTGAAACCAAGGGCAAGAAGAACATCCAGGTAGACGCTCATAGCAAAAGAACATCCCCAGAATTGGCAATTTCATGTATCCCCTCCATGCAGAGTATGGTTCTCAACACTCTGCTTCTGGATCCTGGGGGTCATCATGAAGAAACCTTATCACACTCTGCCAGTCCCCTAGTGTCTTCTCTTCATAACCCCTCTCTCTCATCGTGCTAGTCTGAGAAACAAATTCATAGACACTCATATGTGTATTAGAAAGAGCTTTATATCAAAGAGCAATCATATATTAAGAAAACATCAAAAAAGAAAAAAAGAAAACATCCCAGTCTAGTCCAGTTCAAGTCCTTAATTGTGATATTAGCCTATATGTAAGATACCACTCTAAGGTTCCTTTGCAGACTCAGGCAACACATGAAGTGATGCTGCATGCAGGAAGATCACAGGCCAGTGGGTGGAAAGTCTTGTGGATTCAATGGCGATGGAAACATCTCAGCACTGGCCTGGGTCTCTACTGGCACCTCCAGCTCCACGGCTCGCGCTTCATCAGCTTGGCTCCATGTGGCAGGACTGACTCACAGAAAGACAAGTGGAGAGTGTATCTGGGTTCTAGTGAACTGTTTATCTCATTGGCAGCGCCCAATGAGGTCATGAAGTTGCAACCTGATTGACAGGCTAGACTCCACCCCTTTGCAAGTTGACAGGAGATTATGCAACTGCCCCACTCATCATTGTATTGTTCTTGTGCTTTGGATCCTCCCATTTCTTCTACCTCACCTACTTAGCTGTGTAGTGACCTTCGCTAATCCCCAAAGACAGACTCCATAGACATGGAGATCCGGTAATGTCTACGTTAATTAGATAATGATCCTCTGCTCTTAAATAATAATTAAGCAATTTTTCATATGAAATGAAAAAAAAAAGAGTAGAAAATCAAACCCTCACAATGGGATCAAGAGGTAGCACCTTGATAAATGGAGAAAATATTGAAAATGTCTTGGGTTTTATCCCTCGGGCCCCTTTGCCCTCCCTGCCTACTGGGACTCTGTAGTTGCCTTCAGAGTCAGCCCCCATTGACCCTGGAGGTGCTCAATGCTGTATCATGTTTCCATCAACTTCAGGTCCACTCACCAGCCCGAGATCCCCATGCATCCCTCTACATCTTTCTGTGTCATTGTCCTGGAGCCATGGGGTTCCGCAGAGCATCCCAGTTAGTATCAGACTGCTGAGTTGGACTTAGATGGGATTGTTTCTTCTACAAGCACGAGTGTCACTGAGTGTCACTGTTACTCTTGGCAACCCAGACTGGGGTTCTAGAGAGACAAATCCTGATGACGGAGAGTGGGGTTTGTCTGACCTCTGCCGTATGATGATTGTGTGGAACTGGATCCCTTTTCTCCTGTCTCTAGATAGCCTACTGCTGTCAGATATGGTCTTGTGGTTTACTCAGCTGTTATCTGGGAAGTGAAAATTTTGCCTCTTGGAAGCTGTCCTGGCTTATTCCTACATGAAATGAAGTAAAGAACTGCAATGGATGCTAAGTTGAAGCACAGAAAGTAAAGCTCCTTCTACACTTTCCTGGGGCAACAGCTTTGCTGCTTAGCCAAATGGCTGATAGAAGGCCTGGTTTGGGTTGGATAATACCAAGACCTAAAGCAAAATGATTGGGGTAGGCTAGATAGGAAAGGATGAAATTTGGAGTTTTTAAAAATAATTGTGTTTAGGATCTGGCTGTATTCACATTATGCTGATTTCTCCTACCTACTGTGATTGACATAATGTGTGGTTGAAATTAATATTGGAGATTAATGATTTGAGAGAATTTGTAATCCTGCTCACTTTCAGCCTTGGCAATAGAATATGTTAAAACAAGCATTAGGAGTTGTCTGAAGGAAATGACTTTTTTTTTTTTTAAGCCATGGTAAAAGACTTAGAAAAGGGATGCCCCACTAAGTGCCTTAAGTGCTGGCCCATTTGCATTGGAAAACACACACAACTAGAATTACAAGGGAATACTGATGATTTTGACTTTTTCAATCTTGAGCAAGTGGTTTGTTTTTGGATGCACTGTGACCAGTAAAGTCTGTGATCCCCTCCTCTAGAAAGGAACATTAAAGAGAGTCTGTAGACAACCTGAAATGCCTGCTAGGTAATTAATTATCTGTATTCATTTGATGAGTGGAAGTGGGGGAAATGCAGGGGTGATGAAGAGACAGGTTGAGTTACAGATACCTGGTTCACAGGCACTAGAGGACATACTAGAGCAGACTGGATGGTCTGAAGTTTAAAAAATTCAATGGAAACTAAGTCTATGGCATGAGGTGGCCCAAGGGAGTTAGGGATGTTGAAAATGTGTGAAGGGGCCAGTGGTCTGAAATGGATGAAGTCTCGTGAGTAACTCCCTCTCTTGCTACAGTGCCCATTGACCTAGGTTGGATTGGGTAGGACTGAGTTGACCAGAATCAGAGCTGATGAAGAGGCACCAGACCACCTCCAATGAGCTGGTGCACCATGCTTGCCGACTTGATGGATGGTATGCTCTAGATTTGATTTTGTTAATGGATACAGACACACAAGATTCTAACTGGAATGGAAATTCTTCACACCAAATAACATGCTTTTCTTCTCAGAGCACTGGGTTGATAAAAATGGGCAGTTTTGAAACTGGATACCTCAAATTAAGGGAAATAAAGGTTTGAATTGCCTGGCTTACAAACTTTCATAGGAGGGGAAGATGTTGATTGGATTATAGGATAGGAGTTCACACTACTGCAATTGTTAGAAATAGAATAAGATTTTAATGTGGCAAGTGCATTTTTGGTTGTACACAATTTCGTTTTACATCGTTCGCAAAAATATGATTCTATTATTGCCCTTGGAGATTATGTATAGTTAAAAAGTTTTGTATAGATGTGAAATTGACATGAGGTGGTCTGTAGTAGTTGGATTTGATGTCAACTTGAAGCTCTGTAAAGTAGAAGTGGAGTACAATCTATCAACTAAGTCATAGTCTAATGATGCCTCCTTGGGAGTATGGCCTTTGGTATAAGAGAGACAGTGATGACTTCTCCTTCCTCTCTCTGCCTCTTCCCCTTCCCAGGTTGCTGGGATTCTAGGTCTGCTTCCAGGGGCAACTTGCCCTGTCATGTTTCCTCCAACTATGGATCCACGGTGACTGCACTCACCATCCTGTCATCCCTCTGCATCTCACTTCACATTTCTGCATCAATGGCTTGCAGCTATGTGCGTCTGAAGGGGGACTTGGCTAACATCAAACTTAAGAACTTAAGTTGAACTGTCCAGGTGTGCTTTTTTGATATAAAAATTACTTCTTGATACTCTCTTATATATCTATAAGTGCCAATAGTTTTGTTTCTATGGACAATCCAGCCTAACACGATAAGACTTCACATACCTGTGAATAAGTGAGAGGATTTCTGTAAAGAAACAGTGGTACCACAGACAGTCCATAAATGATAAGGTTAAAATAATTTTGATGGACCATAAAGCATGTGTATATGCATTCATCCATTAACTGATTCATAAAGGCTTTTTAATGGTGCATGTGAGAAAGGGCCTAAAGAAGTAAAATGATAAGTAAAAATCATCTTACCAAGTATGAATCAAATGGTTCTATATAAAATTATAATACTGTGCTATATTGTAATCAGAATGTCTGAATGCTAACTATGAATAGCTGCCAAATACTTCTTTGCAATACACACAAGAGAGAATTGCTTAATAATGAAGGAACAACAGAGAAAGGAATCTTATGGGGAAAGATGTTCAAGTGAAATATCCCATCTAATCTGGAACTAATAAGAGAAAAGGATAACAATGTTATCTTTTTCTTAGAGCTCATAAAAAACTATTGTCCCAGAATAGTCTCTCAATGGTAGCAAGATCTTATTCTGCAAAGCCAAGTGGATATGTGCTATGGAAATTGTGTGTGTGTGTGTGTGTGTTAAACAAAGCCACTTGCTATGTGAAAGAATTGTCAAGGGGGGTGTGTGTGTAGATGCCTTGTCTTTTTCTGGATTCCCTCTCTGTTTTTGTCGCTTGCTCTCATCCTTTCATCTTCTTAAAAAACAAGAAGCATTATATTAACCGGAAATAGGTATATATGAATCCTTGTTAATTTTCATTTCAAAGACACCCAATTAGATGGCCTACTTAGCTGATAGGTGATTTTACTCGACTCTCCTGTGTTTTGGAACAAGAAACTAGTGGAACGGGAAAGCCATTGAGTAAACCTCAATCTTGCAATGAGTTTTCAAAATAATTCCTAAAAAAATCATTTTATTGGGGGCTCATACAACTCATCACAATCCACACATGCATCCATTGTGTCAAGCACATTTGTAAATTTGTTGCCATCATCATTCTCAAAACATTTTCTTTTTACTTGAGCCCTTGGTGTCAGCTCCTCATTTTCTCCCTCCCTCCCAAACCCTTGATAATTTATGAATTAATATTATTTTGTCATGTCTTACACTGTGCAATGTCTTCTTTCACCCACTTTTCTGTTGTCCATTCTCCAGGGATAAATTAATTCTTAAAAATCCTTAGCAGGCCTCACCTTTTAAACCAGAAGGGAAATTACAACAGCTACATATTGGGGAAATCATCAGTATAAAGTGTGAATTGAAGCATTTGAAAAACAGATTTTTTTTTTTCAGAGATGTTGATGCTGCCAATTTATCATTAAAATCCAGGCACAGTTCTTTTTAAGCACTTGAAAGAGTCCATCTTGGTCTGTCTCATATCCTTCTACTTGTCCCTCCACAAATGAAAATACCTTTCTCTTAATCTCTGTGTTAGGCAGGGTTCTCTAGAGAAACAAAACCAGAACTCATGATTATCTACACATGTAAGAAGATAGATTTTTATAGCATGAAGGAATAGAACAGCTAATTAGTCCTCACAGCAGTACAGAGGGCTCAGTTCAATTCACTTCTGTGGAACAGTTAATAGACAGGAAGTTCTTCAACTCACAAGGCCTACTAGATCCAAGGTCAAGGAAACAGACAGCTGAGTCTTTCCTCAGGCAAAGCAGGCAGAGTCCGCCCTCTGGCACCAAACAGCAGGGTGAGTCACCATCAGTCAGCAGCTCAGGAGCTTAGTGAAGCAAGTCAGATGGGATATTGAACTCAAGCAATGCAAGACAACTGGATCCTCCAGCCTCAAACGCTAGTCATCCACACACTGGCAGGGTGGTGAAACATGTCTTGAAGGAGCCTCAAGCTCTACTGACAAGATAGTGTAGGTCACAAGTTGAGACAGTGAACTAACTAAAGCAGCCACAAGCTGCCGCAAGAGCAAGAGCGAGGCAGACCTTTGTCTCTTTGCTTCCCAATCAAACTGTGACCCGATGAATCCCACGTGTTGCTTGGATGTGAATATGAACACAGACTATTTTTTGCATCCTTACATCATTCTGTCAGTTGCATTGCTGCTATCTATTCAGGAGTAGTAAGCACTATAACTAGAGCTTGTTGCTGCAGCTAGGATCTGTTCCATAGGTTCCAACTCACAGCAACCCCATTTCCAACAGAGTCCATTGGGATGCTAGCGGAAAGGTCAGCAGTTTGAAACCATCAGCTGCTCCTCTGGAGAATAATGAGGCTCTTTAGTCTAGTAAAAATTTATAGTCATAGAATAGCTGGGATAGTTCTCAAAGTTCTGCTTTGTCCTGTGGATTACTACGAGTCAAGATTGACCAGGGGGTGATGAGTTTTGAGACAAATATATCTAGGTATCAATTGAAACACAATGTAAAGTGAATCAGCAATGCACTCACATCTGAAATACCAAAATTTCACCATCCCCTAATGGACTAAGGGAATAGTGACTGAAAATAGTAAATAATGACCATAATCCAACCTGATATCATCTTTTCAGAAATAGAAATCCTGGGTGTAGAATGATCATAACCAGAGGATTTGTATGTTCCATTTTTACATAGATGAATTTAACATTAATAATGTCTTTGTCTTTTGTTTTTCAGATTTTACATTAAAAAATTTTAAAAATTCTCTTTTAGGAATGCTGTCCCTCCTTAGCATGTGGGGCTGTTCTTCAGCTGGTGAGAGGATTCTGTGAATACTTGCAGAAAATTCCAAGAGTTTTTTAAGAAAAATCATCCACAGCACCCTCTTTTTGGTGCCGTTTCCAGGTCATGGTAGATAAAGAAATGACAGATCTGGCTGGCCTCGTTCAGGAAGGGGCCAAAAGATGATTGAAACCTTGATTAGCCTGAGCTGTGGATGGAAGGAGAGCTTGAACTTTCCTTGCTGCAGTTTAGGTAGAAAATAACCACTTTGTGTCTGCAGCTTATGAAGAAAATATGAACCAGGGTAATCTTTTGAATGGTGACATGAAGTAAGAATTAAGATGCCAAGGCTTCCTTTTAAGACACATGGGGGAGGTTCAGCAAGAGGGCATCCCAGTAAAGGAAGCTGGAGCCTCATGGTCAAAGATTTGAGGATTTCAACTAATGCTTTGCTAGTGGAGCTAGGATTTTGTGATTAACTCTCTGAAGAAGTGTCAGTAATGCTTTTCAACACATAGGTTGCGGCATTAATAGCACCATAAAGAAATCCTGTATTTCTTCTGGGTTAAGAATCAGAAAGATTTAGCATTCTCAAAAGTCTCAATGGTGACAAGCAAGGTAGATTACCAAAGCAAGACAAATCATCTCCTACAATTACATGTCCCCATCCTGTGGCTTCAGAGAAAGTCCCCTGGCATGAACAGGGTATGTTATATGGTTATTTACTGATTTATTTTTGAAATCAAATAATTTGACATAGCAGCAAAAAAATGATTTCTTCTGAGACTAGAATTGGCTGACTTTTATCTTTCGTTAAAGTTGATGGGGAGCTAATTGACCCTCCCAACCCCTTTCCTTTATTGTATCTTTCCTATTGTTTATGCAAATAATTCTGAAGGCACTTTTGATAGCGAGACAGACGTGTCCTGCAGAGCTTGACTATTCTGATTCAGTCACTGTTTCACAGCATAGCTTTCGTTGAAAACAGCTCAATTCGATCCAATTTGCCAAGTTCTGAAAACTGGAGTCACTCTACCAAGGCCATCACTCTCAAGCCAAGAGCAGCAGCATAATTAGCTCGTCTGACATCCCCTTGAGCACAATGTCAGTTCAGAAGCCTGAAGTGCTTGCTGATGACGAGGGCCCAACTGTCCCACAAACACTAGAGGAGTGGTGTGTGGTGCCTGTTTCAAGAACTGGAAATGAAAATCTTAATGACTCAGGAAATGCTCTTCAGAGGCCGAGAAGTCGTAGTGAACGATAAGAGGATCAATCAGTCTCAAATATGGTTAGTAAGAGTAGGAGTCACGATGCTGCCAGCATGGATATGTATTTCAAAAGGAATGAATAGCATCCAGTCAGGGTGTTAATTTTACTTTGAAGTACATAATGAAACCCCTCAAGGACCCAGACTGCAACACCCCTTTCCCAAAATGACCAAAATTTCCATTTTCGAGCATTTATGCTTCTGCCTTTTTCCGTTCCCCAAGTCGTAACAGAATTTTAAAAGAGCAACTAATAAATGAAGTATACTTCAGTTTCATGTAATGGATTGGATCAGAAGGGAACTGATAAGATGATATTGGAAAAGCAGGTGGGGGGTCGAAAAGCTGCAAAAGCTCTGAGCAGCATGGGTTCAATTGATTCCTGGCCAGCAGTCCAGCCTTCCCCAGGTTATGCCCGCTAATGGAAGGAAAGCGCTCCCCTGCTCTATTACCAGCGAGCACTGGTCCCCTGGGACTGGTCACCAGCAGGGCCAGAGGTGATGAGGCCGAGAGATAAGGCCAATTAAGAATTCAGAGAGGGGAAGCAGGAAGCAGAAGCCACAGGGCGAATTCCAAAGGGGAAGCTGGGAAATAAGACTGTGGGTCACTGTAAGCATTCAAGGTAGAATACAAATATGAGTTTTTAACCTGCGCTGGAGAAACTAATTTTAGTGGAAGAGAGGATCAAAGGAGACTGGAGCTTTGCAGTACGCTTTCTAAAGGCAAGGCGCTGGGCAGAAGCACCGAGTGGAAACTTCTCATTAAAACCGAACCCAGGGCTTCTCATCCTTTCCCTTTGCTCCGCACACCTTGGGATATGAGACAGTTTAGTGGTCTCGTGGAAGGAGCTGGAAAGCTCAAAACAAAGCGAAGCAATTCGGTAATATTTTCCACACGATCACTGCTGCGGTGTTACCCTCGTCCCCAGGTGAAGGAGAAGGTGGGGGTGGGGGTACAGGAAGGGCAAGACAGCTATAGCTAGGTTTGAATCCTGGCCCTGGGACCTGGGTCCATTACTTTCTAAGTCTAATCATCAGGTCCTGCACCTGTAAAATGGAAAGATGAAACACGTGGGGAGAGGTGACACCTGTTCAGAGCGCTTCCTGTTTCTGTGGTCCTGTCTCTCAGGGTGCAGGCTCCTTTGTTGGAATCAAAACGCTATCATATTTTTTTCCATACGTATTTTTCATTGATTTATTTTTGAATTTTAATTTCCTATTTTATTGGGAACTCCTACAATTGTCATTACATTCCAATAGTTCTAGCACAATGACACAATTGCTGCTACAATCAGTTTCAAAACATTTTCTTTCTCCTTGAACTTTTCGGTATCAGCTCCCTTTTATACCTTTCCTCCCCCACCCTACCCTCCCAGGAACCCTTGTTGTTATTGTTAGATATCATTATTAATATTCGATTCTCTTTCTCTCTACTTTTTCCCCTTACACTTCTATAATGGGTCCCCTCTAGTGGAGTTAACGCAGTCATCATTGCTCTCCGTTCTCCCCTCTCCTCTGCTGTTCTTCCGCCGCTCCGAGGAGAGCTGCCAGTGTGTCAGACCAAATTTGTGCCTTGTCCAGTCAGTGCGGTACCTCTTGTCCTGACAACCATTGTGGTAAAAGGTGCATCTGCTCCCGTTAGGCCGGTACCACCCGGCCCATTCCCACTCACAGTGACCCTCTATAGCAGCTGTTCTCCACCCGTGGGTCAAGACCCCTTTGAGCGTTGAAGGACTCTTTCACAGGGACCACCCATTTCCTAAGAGTAGCAAAGTTACAGTTATGAAATCGCAACAAAAATAATTTTATGCTTGGGGGATCACCAGCACATGAGGAGCTGTATGAAAGGGTCGTGCACGGCCTGAGGAAGGCTGAGAGCCCCTGTGCCTATCGCGTTTCGGAGACTGTAAAGCCTTTTCTGTTCACCGGTGAACCATCATCATTCCTGAACGGCTGGGTCCTGATACTCACTTTGAGCATCCCTACTCAGACAGCTTGTCACGTAGTACTGCCTCACACCCTGTGGAAATCCTCTGAAAGCCATGTGGAAGTACATCTGTTAGGTAGCCCGAATAGGGTCTAAGGGGCTTGTTTCCCCAATGCCTGCATAGTGCCACCATGAAGGGTTTGGAACGAGATCAGGCACTTAATTAGACACCTATGGAAAGATCCAAAATGCGCATACTCAGACACAAGACCCCTAGGCCCAGGTGGGAGGGCCAGTCTCATGACATCACCTAGGTGTGCTTACCCTCAGCCAATGGGGTCTGCCAGTACCTTCCACCACGCCTCCACCAGCCAGAAGAAATGAGAGCCTGCCATAGCAAGGCCAGCCTCTCAGATGCCTCTCCTTCTCCTGGGCTCTTGCAGGTTGGAGGGAGGGAGCACACACGCTGCCCAGGGACTGAGCCCTCCCTCAGGCCTCTGTCCCAGGGTGCTCTTTTGGGATTTCCTCCTCTTTGGCAGCCCCTGGCATTTCCTGTGAATACCTGAAACTTCTCTTTACCTCATAAAAGTCACTTGGGTTTACAAAAAGATGCTGTTGCTGCGTGAATTCTTTAAGTGTTGCGAAGCAAGAGCCAAGGTATACCACCCAAGAAACCTAACACGTCTATCTACTAATAAGATGAAGCCATTACACACTGCGGAAAATGGGACTGGGCAGTATTTCCCACTGCTGCACATGGGTGGGCGTGCCGTGTGTCAGGTACAGAGGACAGCTAAGAGCAAGACCATTGGGGAAAGTCTGAAGCCCTCGGCCCTAAACTCGGTACTCACTGGTCACAAGTCACTGTGGACTTCATGGAGACCCTTTCGGACAGTGTAGACTACCCCGGTGAGGTTCTGGGACTGGAATTGTAGTCACCACGAACTTTGTATGAGGCGATTTATTCAATGCTTGAAGGTATTTTGTGATGGGCTTTGTATTTCGGAGTGCCCAGGGACTATAACTTTGGTACTACATTGCCTAACTCTGTGATTTATTGTTGTCATTTGAAAGAAAATACTTCTATGCATACTAAAACAAAGCAAAAAATGACGACCTGAAAATGGTTGTGGTTTGTCGATGGTAACGCCATCGGTATGATGTTTATTTGTTTGTTTCTGAGGGTTTGAAATTGCTTTAGGAAGCCTTGGGGGCAGAAAGCTTCACTTAATTAAAATATTTTAAATCAAACCACAGGAACTTCAGTTCATAAAGCCTCAGGGTACAACCAGCAATTGTAAGAAACTCAAATGGAGTAGGGTGGATGAATATAATAGTATGGGGTATAACTTTTTGTTATTATTTCTGTTTGTTGGGGTGAAATAATTAAGCAACCGAAACGGTAAATGAAAATCTTTAGTTAACTATTAGAATTCTGAGGATATTCATGAATTGCTATAAAAGTTTAGAAAAATAACTTAGTGCCATAGAGTGTGTTTGGGAACATTGAGGATAATGCTTCCAGGATGCTTAGTGATGTAAGGATTACTTTTTAAAATTAATTAAGAAAAGTATTGGTCTACTCTCTTAGAAACTGACTTCCCTGTTTGTTCAGGAAAGAGCCTTGGTGACCCTGTGGGTTAAATGTTGACCTGCTAACTGGGTTAAGTTTCTGGGGAGGGATAGCTTGATATTTGCTTCAAAACACTGAAAGAATTCATGCGACAGGAGCACTTTTGTAAGTCCATTAGGCAGCAGAGTAGGAACCAGGAGCTGTTCCTCTACATGCCAAGGCCAACCCCCCTACAGAAAATTGGAAGCCAATAAAGGCTAGTATCATCAGCCAGTACTGTTGACCACACCTCCCAGCAGAAGGCCCAAAAGGCTGGAACCTGTAGACCACCACTTTTTTCCACAGCTGTTTCTTGGACTTCCATTCCGCTGTGCTGGTTCTCTCTCTCTCTCTCTCTCTCTCTCTCTCTCTCTCTCTCTCTCTCTCTCTCCCACCCACCTCCCTCAGACCACAATGTGTGGGTGCACAGTGCCCTGAAGCTGCCTCCATTCCATAACTGTAAAGCCCGAAGCTCCTGTCCTTTATAAAAACTCACGTGGATCAAAGCAGCCTTTGACATGCATTCTTTCTCATGGGAACAAAAGAATGGGGATATCTTCTACCTGAGAAACCTAACATTCTGGTGCCATGACTCAGAGATATAAGGCTGAGGAAACAGTGGCTCGACTGGACAAATGCAATATGGGCCTAATTTGGAAAGGGCACTAGCTTGCCCTTTTTCCACTTCTGAATCACCAGGACCAGCCATGGGGTCACACATAATGAATGTACTGTTGGAGTCCTGTCCCCTGTGCCTGCCTTACTATCTTCGCTTCCTATTTGTATAAGGGGTTATAGGTCTGTCTTTCTGTGCTTCCAGTGTCTTGCATGTTCTCCCCAGCCTTGCCACTTGGGATGGGACCAAACTCTGAAGTCTGCAGTGTTGGGGAACTTTGGTTCCCAAAGCCTATTTCATGTCCAGTGGTCAGTTTGTGCCCCGGCCTGTTAAGACGGCTGTGCTTGCATGTGTACACCTTCTTGTTCTCTGTAGGACTCTGGTTCCCATCGCTTGTTTCCTGGAGACTGTCCACTAGGTCTCATGTGGTGGCTGCAATTTTCCCAATCACCTGACTCTCAGCTCCCCATCAAGGTGGCGCCGCCCAGTGTCTGTCCTCATTTTGTTGTGGGAAAACTGATCACATGATCCGAGCCAAGATGTGTGGGGTGCGGGGGGAGGGAAGAGGGGAGGGTGGTGAGAAGTGGGGGTGGGGACGGGGAGAGGGTGTGGGCTGGCTGCTCAGTCTTAGGAAATAGCCCTGCCTAGTCCCCAGTCGTCGGACATTCCCTTCTCCATGGTTTCCCCCTGGTTTTACAAACAGGCTGCTTTAGTGCTCTGCTAATGTCCTGGGTTTTTTTTTTTGTTTTTTTGTTTTTTTCCCTCCCTGCTAGTTTTCTGTTGCCAAAGCCTCAGCCAAAGTCATTCAAGAGTCAAACTCCTGAGTAACTAACTGCTCATTATGTTCTCCAAAGGCTTTTTAGGAATACTGCCTTTACCACATTCCTGATAGAGCTTTGCTGCACTAGTATATGGCCAACCAAGGATCCCAGTTTCCCTAGAACAGTGGTTGGCAAACTGCGGCTTGAGAACCATATGTGGCTCTTTCAGCGTGAGTGTGTGGCTCTGAAGTTGAAAACATTGAAAACATTTGAAGGTTGTTATTTCAGATCATGGTGATTTCCTTTGTTTGCCCTGGTGGGAGTAGGAAGCCTAGCTTTGCTCCTGGAGAGCTGCTGCTGAATTTGAACCACCAACCCTGTGGGCTGCAGTCCCGCGCACAACCACTGCATCACCAGGGCTCCGCCTCTGTTTGAAAAAAATATATTTAAGGCGCTTGAGTAATTTTAAAGTTGTTAGGAGGGACAGGATTGGCTCTTCGATCTCAAGAGTGTTCCCTGGGCAAACTCAAGAGTGTTCCCTGGGCTAACTGGCAGGTCTCTTCTCCCCTTCAAAGGTTCAGAATACCACTCCTGCCAGTGGTCACCTTTGAAGGCTATTGGGAGGCCACTCCAAGCAGTGGTACCACCTTTGGAAATTCTGTGAATCACTTGTGCCAGTAGTTGCCCTATATCCAAGCCAGTGGCTATTGCTTGCTGTTAGAAAACAGTGAGGGCCCAATCTGTGGGCAGAGACTTGGTGCCCGACCCCTCCCTCTGGCAGGGGCACCTGCTTAAGGCCCCAGTTTCACTGCACCCTCGTGGCATGCATTGAAACTGCAGTCTCTGACCTTGAGGCATTGAGTGCCTGACTTCTTGGAGGATTTTGCTTTCTAGATGGGTATTGGAGGATCTAAACCCCATTGTATCCTGCCCTGACCTTTTTCCCTGACCTTTTCCTTTTTCCCTAGGCATCATTCCCATGAAACCATGGGAGCTATTATACCCAGACCCCTTAAAAGGAGAGCATACAGACCAGCACCCCTGAAAGCTGTTGGGGGTGTATCACCGCCACTCCAGGACAGATAAGTGCTCCACAGAAAACCCCATCTCAGACCCATCACCATCTTTAAGCCAGTGAATGCTTTTACACCATGTGTGTGTTACCATCCATGCCTGTCGGCTCTAAGATTTCTTTTCTAAACTCCCTGTGACACAAGTCCCACCTCCATGGGCACTGCCATCTCACAGTCTTATCTCTGTCTCACTTAGACTGTCCACCTGTTTTGTTTCTTCCAGAAGTCCCCAGATTACCCGTGTCTCTGAACCAAGTGTGCTAGTTCCAGGACCACCAGCTTCTGGACCACCCCAACCTCATCCATCATGGACCCGCAGTGGACAACCCTTCTAACGGAGTAGGAAGGATGTGGGTCCAAAGCCATTCTTGGCATCCCTTTTGCCACCAGGGAGCAACTAGAGTGTTGATGCCCAGGTTCCCAAAGGTTTAGGTC
>PVJH01003650.1:0-137992 GCA_004026705.1 Nesogale talazaci | reverse complement strand
ACATGCATACTTACATATAATGAGAGGGGAATGCAACTATGTACTCAAATCTATATCTTAAGAATTGTTTCCAGATGGACATTGGGCCTCTACTGAAGTACTCCCTCAACATAAGAACACTTTATTCCAACAATATGACATTCTGTGATGTTCACTTATCCAAAATGATTGCTGAAGACAAAATTACTACATTGGTAAATGTGGTGAAAAAAGTTGACGGTGCCTGGCTTTTAAAATATGTAGTATTTGGGGTTTTAAAGACTTGAAGATAAACAAGCAGCCATCTAGCTGAAAAGCATCAAAGCTCACATGGAAGAGGCGCACCAGCCTGTGTGATCATGAGGTGTCGGTGGAATCAGATAGCAGGCAACTAAGACCCACAATAAAATCATACCCAAGGTGAAAGGGCAGGGGTGGGTAGGGGAGGGATGGAGTGGATACACAATGCCATCTGTAAACAATTGGATATGCCCCTACAGAGGGGTCACAGGGAAGAAGTGAGCCAGTTGGGTGTAATATAGCTCTGATGAAACACTCAACTTTCCTCTAGTTCTTTGGTGCTTACTTCTCCCCACTATCATGACCTCAATTCTACCTTACAAATAGGATTAGATCAGAACATACACACTGCTAAGAAAAGAGCCTGCAACACAGGGAATCTAGGATATATAACTCCCCAGGGCCAGGAATGAGAGTAGAGATACCAGGAGGATTAGGGGAGGATTGGAGGAGAAAGGGGGAACCAATTACAAGAATCAACCCCCTCTCAGAAGGATGAACGATAGAGAAGTGGGTGAGTGGTGATGGAAGATGATGTAAGATATGAAAATAATAACCCATAACTTATCAAGTACTCAAGAAGGAAGGCAGAAAAGGAAGTGAGGCGAAAGAAATGGGGAGCTGATATCTGGGGCTCAAGTGGAAAGAGAATGCTTTGAAAATGATGAAGGTGGCACATATGCAAGCATGCTTGTCACACTGAATGAATGTATGGATTGTGATAAAAGATGTAAGAGCCCGCAATAAAAGTATTAAAAAAAGATTAAGGAAAGTCCTTCTCTACTTATAGTTTAGGTCTTAAAGCAGAATGCATAAGCTAAATTTGAAGAAGGTAGTCTTAGTGTCAGTGGGAAGAAACAGGCTTTGCCTAGAAAAAAAACCAGAAACCTTCAACTACCCATTTGCCTTCTCTGGGAAAACTGAAAGGTGGGAATAACATATATAAAAATTTGTATAAAGAAATTCTGCAAGGTTTGAATATGAACTCATAATAATTCCTCAAATTCTTTATCTTTCCTTACTCTCCTATAAAATGGTTAAATAAAAATTTCCAATGTAGAAACTCCCCTTCCTTCCCCCAAATAACTACTTCAAAATTAGTAAAAGAAAAAAAAAAACAAATACACAAAAAACAGCAATTAAAGCAAAGAAAAAAATTTAAAAAGTTAGAATTGCTAGACTTATTTAGCAATACTCTTGGGACAGCATCAGTTTACTCTGCACAGGCAATAGAACAACAACTTGCTCAAAGTTTTAAAGTATTTTTTATCTTTGACAATGCTTTTTACATGGTTCTTCAAGTCAGGAAACATGCACTGAATATCTCACAGGACTTTAATATTGAAAGTGGTGATATGCAAAATTGAAAACAGAATAAATAAATTATAATACTACAAATAATTTATAAAATTATGATAAATATAATTACAAAACAAACAGATTAAAATGAGGTTATAAGTGTTTTCCTTTTATGTTTTCAAGCAATTTTGAGATAGTACAAACAAGTCGAGTGTCTGACCTAATGTTATTGTGGAATTAAATGCTAGCCAGTATTTGTAATTATATATACATAAATATATGTATTTATGATTAGATGTATATATGTCTGTGTATAGACAGATGAGATAAAGATAGAAAGATAGATGAACAGATAACAGATAGATGATAGATATAGATAGCTAGATAGATAGATAAGGGGGTCTACTTGCTGGGTGGGTCAAAGAACTCATCCCACAATTGCTAAAGACTTAGTAATCTGTTTCTGAAAGATGGTAATCTTGTAAACCCAAAGGAATGCATTTGTTCTCTGCCTACATGTGGTTCCAGCACATTGAAATCAAAGCGATGACAACATGTTTGATCTGGATATATGACACGTATTTTTTTTCTGTGATTTTTGAATACAGATTTTTATTGCTGCTTATGCTAAGATGATATAATTTCTACCACTCTCATAACTGATAAATGTTCCCAGTAATCTGTCAGGAAATATTTACTATATCTGGATAATGTCCATTGGGACATTCATTATCTTGCATCTAGCAATATACAAAATCTGAAATATTTTCTCCTGAGATGGGCAGTATTTGCAGATCATCTAAGTCAAGGGTCTCTAAAACTAGTGAGATATATATCTATATCTATCTCATATATATCTATCTCATCTATATATCACTTATAGATATATGAAAATAGCAAACTTTATATCTATCATCTATCAACCTATCACCTGTCATCTATTGAGATTTTTTTCCCCTCTGTTTTTTAGATCATGCCAAGAGATTCAGGTGACAAAACTGTTTAGAGTTCAGTGTCTTAACCAATATGTCAGTAGTTCAAATCCACCCAGTGGATTCACTTGTACACACACACACACACACACACACACACACTCATGGCTCACACAGTATTAGAGGGATTTAACTTCCATGTCTGTGAGTCAGATGGTTAGTAAGTTGGAGACTTCTTTTAATTCACACAGTTTCAGAGGATGAAGGGCATGGGGTCCTATCTGATGTCTTCCTACTTCACTAGAGGTAAGAAAAAATTATTTCTACATCTTATCAAGGATAATTCCAGTGAGGCAGATCTCAGTTGCTTCTCCACTCTTCTGCTTTCTTGTTCTCCCATGGTACTCTCTTTCTCGGCTGAGATCAACAATCTTGATGATGGGCACATAGAACTCATCATAGTTACAATTTTGAGGTTTATTAAGTAAGCTAATAGATCACAACAAATCTTGAAAAATCAGGTCTTATGTTGTCCACACTCCTCCTTGTTTGTCCACAGTGTTTCTTATTAGCTGTACTGGAAGGCACAATTTGCTTCTCAGTTCCTCAGCTATATGGTCCCTTGCCCCTGTCTTACATGTGTATGTGGGTGGCGGGGTGGGTAGGGAGATTGTTACAAGAGTCTTTTAGTGTTGATGGATGTGCCCAAGGCTGCCAGTCTATAAGCTAGCCTCCTGCCCACAAACCCTCAGGTTTTCTCATTCTGTGAGCCTGGAAGCCCACTGCTTTGTCTTATGGTCTCTGTACTGCTCTTCCCTTACCATTTCTGCTGCTTCAGCCACCTTGTCATTCAAGGATCTTGGACCCCAAAAGATGCACTTCACTCTTGGCATTTTTTCTTGATGATCATGAGATCTTCCTGCTCTGGAGATTACTCTTTTTATACTTAGCAGGATGGCAAAGTTTACCAGTCACTTTATACTACACTTGATCTTAGCCAAAAGGCTGAGAAGCGATTTCCAATCACTTTACTAGTGTCTTCTATACCTGATTTGCATGCTTATATCCAGCCAAGTGGGGAAAGCTGCAATGACCCTTAATGGAAGAGTCATATTATGTAATTCCACTGTGCCACACAGTTAAGTGATTTAAGATTAAAGGTTAGGCATTGAAAAACAACCAAGTGCTCAGTAATTAGTAATGGAAGAGCACCTTATATGGAGATATATAGATGACTCACTATAATAAACATTTAGATAGAGTCTGTATCTGGTTGCAAAACTGTTTAGAACTCAGCAGTTAAAGAAAATGATTGCAGTTAAAGTTAAACCTTACCCAGTGAGTTTACAGATTAAAAAAACCCTTAAAAATGATAGCCTAGGAAACTTTATGGACAGTTCTACAGTGTTATACAAGATTTCTGGGTGTTGTAATTGTAATTTCCAGGTTAACTTTAATACTTTTTCAAATGATTAAGTTTACTAATAAATATTCCTTAGAAACCTCTGACTACTATTCTACATTTGTCTTTCTCAAATCAAGGCCTTCAATTCATACAATATTGAATGATTTTCTTTTGAATCATTTTGAATTAAACTTATTATCATGCCCTTTATTCTTAAATTATGGCTTAGAATATTAAAAAGATCAAGGTATCACAATAACTTTCTGCTTCTCTAGGCATAAATATTCTTGTTAAGAATTTGCCAAATGTAATTAATTCAAGAGTGTTTGGGAACTCTTTTATTTAGCAAGTTGAAGAGAGCAAGCAAATAAATAATAAAAAATAAGTAATTAAAAAGCTAATAGTTTTAGATTTACTATTTAATTTTAAGCTAATCTAAAAGAAATATAGTAATAGTTAAGCACAAAGACAATTGAAATGCTTATCTATTATTCTCTTTTTTAAGTTTCTAGAAGTCCAAATTCACTAACTCTAGTCCCTTTTAGTTGATGAAAGATCTACATAAGCACAGGACATCAAGTCAGTTACATGGGTATCCTCAATGGCTTTTTATATTACTTTATTCCCTTATTACATTACTTTTTAACTCTATCAGCCAAGCCATGTCTACATCATCAAATAGACATAGTAATAGTAGGAAATGTGTCAAAATTTCTATTGATTCAGCTCTATGATGCGGTTATAGACTGAATTGTAACCCCTGCCCCACTCAAACACTTTTGAGGAATGAAAAGAGATTACACAGTGAGCAAAGCAGAGAGCTGGGGTACTATGTATGATAAGATACTCAGATATCTTCAAGGAACTTAGAAAGAGAAGCTTAAGAGAAAAGAATTTTCCTCTAAAGGCAAAATAGAAAGTATTTCCCTAAAACTTTTGCTTGAATTCTGATTCCTAGTCTTCGAACCCCTGACCCTGAATTTTTGAAGTGCTATTTTTAAGAATAATTTTTCTGTAAACAGTATTGTATAAAATTGCTTTTTAAAAATTACCAGTGGGCTGAGCCCCCGTGGCATAGTGGTTGTGCATGGGACTGCGGCCCACTGGGATGGAGGTTCAATTCCAGCTCACAGGAGCAAAGGCTGAGCCTCCTACTCCCATCACCAGAGGGCAGTGATGCCTAAAAAAAACCCTGAAAATAAAAATTACCAGTATATGTATGTGTGTGCATGAGTAGCATTTGTTTTGCTATTCCTATTGATGTTAAATACCTGTATGATATAAGCAGTAATTGCTTTTATATATCAATGCGTAAATTTAATATAAAACATTACACAGTGTAATAAAAAAATTGCTTTACTGCTGTTACGTTTGTTATTTTAGTATAAAACCAGATGTTTATGCCCATGAAAAAAAAGAAATATGGTGCCATAGTGGATTATGTGTGGGCTTCCAACCCTAAGGTCAGAAGCGTGGCCTGTGGGAGAAAGAAGAGGCTTTCAACATCTGGAAATGGGGTTGTATATATTGGAGTGGACTCCATAACAAAATTTTTGGATTTTGGCATTTCAAACTGACAATAAAAATTTGCATTTGTAAAAGTCATTCACTTGTGGCATCTTTGTTGTGTTACTTCTAGATAACGAAGACTGGTCCATAGATACTCCATGCTGTGCAGTCTTTTCAAGTGGCAAAAATAACAGCCAAAGCTATTTGGCCAGTTCCCCTTCACACTCACCCTAACCAGCCCCACTGCCTTCCAGACAATTCCAACCCTTTAGGACAGTATAGTTCTACTTCTGTCACCTTGGCCTCTTCTTAATTTTGTTGTTAGGTGTCATCATACTGGTTCTGACTCAAAGCAAACCTATGTACAACAGAGAAATACACTGTTGTACATGCTCACTACTGTGTCGTCCATTCAATCAAGGCTGCAGGTATGTCCATCACACCCACTAAGGTCTGAGTCCATCTCATTAAGGACTCTCCTTTTTATGAATGATTTACTTTACCAAGCAAGATGACCTTCTCAGGGACCAGTCCTTCCTAGTGATTTTCATAAGTACATAAGATGAAGACACTCACACCGTCCTCCCTTCTCCTGACTCTACTTTTTCTAAGAGATTTGATTGTTCTAACAGTTCATCGCATATTCCATATTCTTCACTTTTCCCACAATTCAAAGGCATCAATTCTTCTGTTGTCTTCCTTGTTCATTATCTAGCTTTCACAAGCATAGGAGGTGATCCAAAATGTCATGGATTGGGGCATGTGCACTTTAGTCTTCAAAGTGACATTTTTGCTTTCTAACTTTTTAAAGAGAGCTTTAAAACATTTTAAATTGAGCTATAAATAACATCATGCCATTCCATAGTTCAATCATAACAAAAAGAGTTGGGCAATCAGAGACACAATGATCTTTGGCACTTTTTCTTTGTTCCTATGACTACTGAGGTTGGGTCCTCAGTTGCTTCACCTTCCCATGCCTCCAGGCATTCAACAAGACACTGCTCTCTCCCTCCTTTCGCAGTCGGGTCGCTCAATGTCCTTTGATCTCTCGACTGCTGTCTCCATGAACGTTGATTGTACACCCACGCAAAGTGACATCTTTGACAATTTTACTCTTCTTTCTATTTAGCGTGATGCTACTTAATGCTCCATTTGTGAGGAGTGTTCTTTTTTTTTTTTCTTTGTCAGGGATGCAGTGTGAGGACCGTGGTCTTTGATCTTCATCAATGAGTATTTCAAATCATCTTCACGTTCAACACTCAACTTCCAGTGTTATCCTGCCTGTCACCAATTGGTAGTAAGTTTTCCTTCACTCCTGATGCTTTCTTCTTCTTTAAAATGTTAAAACAACTTTACAAATCATTTGATCAGAATATAGGCATAGAGGGGGGAAGAATACATGGATGTATGTTTTTTATCTTCTGAATTTAAAGTACACAGTATTCTCTTGTTCTATTCTAATAACTGTCTCTTTGTCTTTGTATATCTCTACATGAGCACAATATATTGTAATGAAATGAAAATTACAAACAATGTTATCCATAATTTCTTATGGTCCACACAGTCAACTACCTTTATATAATTAAGAAAACACAAGTAAATATCATCCTTGTATTCTCTGCTTTTAACCAATATCCATCTGATACAAGTGATTCTTTCTCTAATTCCATGTCTTTGTCTAAATTCAGCTTTAAAATTTGGCAGTTCCTTGGTATTTCATTGATTCTTGTAGCCTGGATTTTCACTAATGACGTGATCATATGCTAACCTTTGAAATGGTTAAACATGGGCTAATAATTTTTGATAAAATAACTCTATAATCTTTTTATCTTCTTTTAATGCTGCCTGTATAGAAATAGACCTGATAGCAATAGATTTCTATTTTATTTTGGGGGTTGTGGTTGTTTGGTGCCATTCAGCACTTTGCACACAGCAATATTTAATACTTTAATTCAAATATTTTTCTCATTATTTTAGTTTGATAAATGCTGAGTGTTTTCTTTCCTCTTGTTTTTCTAATTTCAGATCTTTACAGATTATAATATGATACTTAATTTTGTTGTCTAAGCCACCTTTCAAAATCATGTACTCATTTCTTTTATTTAATTTCTTCCATTCACTCTTCACAGAGCTCTTTAACTTTCAAGTTTCAGAGTTTCTTTTTTTTGGGGGGGTGGGAGTTTGTGGCATCACTGCCCAGGTGGGAGTAGGTGGCCCAGCCTTGCTCCTGGAGAGCTGCTGCTGGATTTGAACCGCCAATCCTTTGGGCTGCATTCTCACACACAACCACTATGCCACCAGGGTCCAGCCCCAGAGTTTCTTTAACTATTCATTTTGGTCCTTTTTTTTAAAAATAATTTTATTGGGGGTTCATACAACTCCCATCACAATTCATCCATCTATCCATTGTATGCAAAGCACATTTGTACATTTGTTGTCATCATCATTCTCAAAACATTTTTCTTTCCTCTTAAGCTCCTGGTATCAGCTCCTCATATTTCCCCTTCCTCCCTGCTACCCCTCCCCTGAACCTTCGATAATATATAGATTATTATTATTTTGTCATATTCTACACAGTCTGATGTTTCTTTTCACTCACTTCACTGTGGCCACTTCTTTTTAATAACCTTTTTGTTTATTTGTGCATGATGCCCTTGATGCCGTCCCATAACTAATCTGTTCATCGGTTATTAGTATTCATTGCATCAGATCTATTCTAGCGATGGTTTCTGACTTTGAGTAAAATATATTTACAGTTATATTTGGCTTTTATGGACTTATTTAAATTCTTTTCAGCTTCAACTGGAGCTTGCCTATGAGCAGTTGATGGTCTTTTTCATAATTGGATCAAGGCCTTGTTCTGACTGATGATATTGAACTGTACCCTCATCTCTTTTTCACAGATGTATCAATTTGATTCCGGTGTGTGTTTTGGCAAGTTTCATATGTATAGTTACATTTATCTTGTTTAAAGCTGGCATTTGCTATATATAAATCATTGGAGTTGTTAATATCTCCCATCTGAGTACCAGTGTTATTTTCTCTCACAAGGCCATCTTTTTCATCTCCTATTCTTCCCTTTTTTTTTAATTGTCAAATTTCTACATTTCATTTACAAGTAATTATCATGTATTTCTGAATGTATGACTAATTTCCAATTGCAGTTTAATAAAAATATTCAGTTTTCTCATATCTAGCATTAATGGTTGATGCATACATTTCAATAATAATACTAGTACCTCTTCTGCTTAGGCAAATATATATTGTTCTATTACTGGGTGTTTTTTTCAAGATAGACTTAGAGATATCTATCTATCATCTATCTATCATCTATTCACTCTACTGATTTTATAGTACAGGATTTCCTATAGAGAAAAACATATAAAGGAATAGTAACAATGAACTAACAACAATAACAAAGTAAAACAGAAAAACCTCAAAGAAAGCAAAGTACAAAAATAGAAAAATTAGAATAAATTTAAATAAGTTAAATGGAAGAGCAAATAATAAGACACTACAAGGCTGAGCCCCGTTGGCATAGTGATTGAGTGCGGGACTGCGGCCCACGGGTTTGACGGTTCAAATCCAGCAGCAACTCTCAGGAGCAAGGCTGGGTAGCTCCCACGACCACCAGAGGACAGTGATGCCCGCCCAAAAAAGATACTACATTTCAAACTAATAACCCATGCCACAATCAACATTACAGTGCTCTCTGTCTGATTACAAATCTAGTCACATCCCTCAACTCCAGGGGATAGAGTAGAACTGCCAGTGGAGGTTTCCAAGGAAGGAAATATTTAGAGCTACATCATTCTCCTGTGGGCAGTTGAGCTTCAAAAACCAAACAACTTCCATTTACCAGCTGAATACTTAACCACTGAACCACCTGGACTGCTCAATCTCCATAACTGGAATCTCTGTAGAATTAGACTGTAAACTGGAAAACACTTATTTGTTTCACTACTGTGTCTCTCTATAGCTAAAAGCTTATGGCTCAAGTGTCTCTCTGTCTCTGTCTGTCTCACACACACACACACACACACACACACACACACACACACACACACATACACCCCAATCTGGCCTAGCTTTTACCTCAGGGCATTATAAAGATGAGTGGAGATCATGTGCGTAGGCTCCCTTTCTAAGTAATAAGATGTTTTCACATTCATTATCTCATCTAATCTGTAGAACAGCTCCTTTACATGGGCATTAATAAGCCTGTTTTATTCCAAAGGTCAGGGGGGGTTAAACAACTTGCCCAGCGTCACCAGACTCATCAAGCTGCCCCATCAATATAATGTAGTGATGACAGAGTTGGCACAAGAACAACAACCTGCCCTGGGAACTGAAATCGATGGGTAGACTTTAATTATATCAGGAAACAGTTATTGTGGGACTTAAACACCAACAAAGCTTTTTCTGCACCCGCCCTTTATCAACGAGGTCCCGAGAGCAGATAGATATAAACTCAGATTTAATTAAATGAAAATTCCTACACCAGCAAATCTTAGACCCGCTGCTCCTCATTTATTCAGCCACAGCAATGAATCATGTGAATTTTTCTGTGTTCAAAGCACAGAAAGCAGAAGGTTAGAGGCCAATGGCTTAGGTCTCCTGGTGCTGCAACCTCCTCAATTACATGATAGATATATTCTCATCAGTGCCAGATCAGGGCCGGGACCCGTTGCTTTCTCTAAGCAAACAGCAGTTCAAATAAAAAAGTGGATGAAGGGGGAACGTAGAGGAAATGTTTTCCAGCAAAAGACACAAAGCTTTCATGGGGACCTCCAGGGTGGGCATCAGTTAAATAACCAGGAAAAGGCTTCACGGGTTTGAAAAGTTTCCAGTAGGTAGCCTTTGTGACTTAGAGGGACTCTGCACTGAGCTGCTTAATCAACGTCAGAAGGTGAAACCCACTGGCTGCTTCAAGGGAAAGGAAGAAGGCTGTCTACCCATAAAGGTGTGGTCTTTCAACAAAACAAAACAACAAAAGCACGTTTTTCTCTGTATTAAATCCAGGATAGGTAAATCTATAAAGAAAGCGACTGAAGTAGTGTTTCCTTGAGGGCATAGCAGGGGAGGTTTGGGACATGGGGAGCTGATAATGATGAGACCAGAAATGAAGAAAATGTTCTAACATTGATGGTGGTGATGATTCTACAATGCTGTTCGATGATCAGATTGAATTATCTGATGTGTGAATTATATGCCATTAACACTATTGCAAACAAACAAACCAAAAATTTAAGTCTCTGAAATTCAAAGGGGAAGTTGTACTCTAACCCATAAGGTCAGCATAAGTCAGAATTAACTCAATAGCAGTGGACACATAATGACTGGGGAGTTCCTCCATAGTGTACATGCATAATGTGTGTGACTGAGAGCTAAAAGGTTGTTGGTTTGGGTTCACCCAGAGACACTTCTGAGAAAAAGCCCTGGCTATCTACTTCCAGCCGTGCCAGGATTGAAATTCCTACCGAGCCCCCAGTTCCACTCTGACACAGCTAGTCACTGTGAGTGACATCAACTTGACAGCAGCTGGTAGTTGTGAGTGATTATCTCAACATGCTTGACAGATCTAGGAACGTGGCCAAGAGGGTTTCTGGGTGTTGGGAGGATACTTCGTAAATGCAATGGTTAGAATGCATTAATAGGAAAAACATTGTTTTTCTCCTGGTCGTAGCCTTGAAATTATTCCAGAATCCATAGACAGAGATGACAAGTTAGAGAGTCCTATGGAAAAGGTCTGGGGCAGGAGAGTAGCCAGAGGGCCTGTGAGCCAAGAATTAAATGTATGAGGCAGACTTTTCGGAACTTTCTGCAGACAAATATTAGTGGGGGACTTAAATGGGCCATAGTTGGGCTGCTTACTATGATATTTGGCATATATAAATACTCCTTTTTACAGCGTGTGTTCAGATGAACTGTCAGCTGGCGTCCTTTTTTCTTTGCCAAAGTTAAATAACCACATAGCAACACAGGGCACTACTTCTGAATGTCATATTCCACACATACATGCATGGGTGAAGCTTATAAACCCTTCTATAAACCTAAGCTTATTAGTTCATCACATTGCCCATGTGAGAATGAGAAAGCAATGCTAATAATTATATTGTATACATGAAGTCAAAGGTTAGAAAATTTAAGGAGAATGTCCTTAAGCCTGCATTTCATAGTTGCGGACATTGGGTTGAAACTCAGAGTTAGTATATATGGAGGAGAGAAGGGTGTGATGCAAAAAGTGAATGGAAAAATGATTCAAAAGGATATTAATTTTTGAAGGAATTATTTGAAACACCCTTAAGCATGGTAATGATAAAATAATAGCTGTGGGTTCTATTCTTGTGAAGAACTCAGTGCTTCCTACTGAAAACCACATACTAAACTGGCTTTTTTGTGTTGGATGGCCCTTGGGTGATTAATTGTAGGCAGATAATTATAAATCATTCTTGAAATCAGGCTGACTCAAGCTCAATTTAAACAAAACAAAGAGCACACAGATAACTTAAAAGCAATGACAGAATAGCCTATCAAACAGATACTGAGTTTTAGAACAAAAGCTGTCCATAAAAGGAGTCTGCTGTTGAGGACTTGGTGAACTCTAGTCCCAGGAGGTTTCCCTGTACTTGCCAATCAGTGTGGGTCTGCTTCCTGAAAAGGGCACTTATCCAAGAGGGAGAAGCCTGGACTCCGTGACAAGAAAATAGGTTCCAATTCTCAGACTCCAGGAACCATAACTGTTTATACAATAGGAAAACATGTCCTGAACATTATCCTAGGTTAGAAAAGACCACGTAGCATGTGCTAAATGAGATCACAGGTACCAAATGAATTAAGCAATTATGAATAAATAAGCAAATACGTTAACAAACTATAAATTAGGTATGGTGACTCCATAAATACTCCCAGGATGGAGTGAGTTTTTATTGACAATTGACCTTTAGGCTAGCATGGGGCCGTTATTTTTTAATGTGGTATCTTTAAAATAATAAAGCATTAAAGGACTCCGATATATAAATTAAGTCCCACAGTAATAGTTTCTCGCTGGAAATGGTGACTCTTGTTTGGTTGGTTTGTGATTTCCCACAGAAGGCAGAAAGCTATCAATATGGAGTTGCTGAAAACACTTTGTCAAAACAAATAACATGAACATTAAAGAACCCATGAGCTGTCTTACCAAGAGTAAATAAGCTTGTCTGCTTCTTACATTGAGTTTCATATTCACTCCTTGGTCTACCTGTTCTAGATGTCTCTCAGCAGTAAGATTCTGCTTTTCTGAGTTTCGATAGATTGTCTGATGAAGGCAGTACCTAAGTGCTCTCAAAATTAAACAAATCAGAATGGAATGGAATGGAAGAGTGGGGCAGAGCTAAGCTGAGCCAAATTTGACACTAAACAACACACACAAAATAACACAGAACTGTTGCTGTCAGATAGATTCCAATTCCTGGGACCCTTTCTGTTTCTGAGTACAAATGTGCTCCATATATATTGCTGCTGATTTTTCAGAGGTAGATTTCAAACCTTTCCTTGAAGGCACATGTTAGCAGCCAAGCATGTTTGCAGCAAACAGGGCCTCTCTAGTAGATGCAAACCATCAAAATCCATATCTACTGCCAATGAGTAGATTGTGACTCATAATGACTCTGTAAGATAGAGAACTGTCCCTTTGGGTTTCTGAGCCTGTAAATCTTTATTGGAACAGAAAGCCTCATCTTTCTCCTGTCAAGCAGTTGGTAATTCAACTGCTAGCTTTATGGTGAGTGGTCTAAAGCCTAACCCAGGAAATATAAAACGGTCGGCCGGCTTCATGTATCTGCCAGAATCTGATTGGATAGGTACCTAACCCTTCACTAAAACTTGTTATTATTCACTGTTGATGCCTGAAGACCCCACACAGACTTTCTCAGAAACTAATGAACCTTGAAAAGGGTATGTTACCGGTCTACTGATTGCTATTTCCTTAACTGCATACATTTTGGATTGTCTTTGCTTTATAATTTTAATCAGTGCCTTACATTCTTTGAACTTTCCTTTTTTTGAATGCTAACAATGTGTCATATGTGAATATTTATGATAGCTAAAAAAAAAGAATAGAGAAATAGAAACACCACAGTCAGATGTGCATAGACAAAAGACAAAGAGAGGGTTTGTGCCAAGCTTCATGTTTGTAGCTTCACATTTAGATATTGTTGTGTACTAATGGTTTCCATGATTTTATAGCAATTAAAAAATCGATGACCACTAGAAACTTTAACACAGCTAAATAGCTTTCTTTAAATACTTTTTAAGGCATTTAGAGAATCATTAAATGCAATGATCTATGAGCTTAGAGGAAGAAATGATTACTTTTAACTAAAAGGGACAAGATTCCTTATGGAGAGAAAGTGATAATTTAAGTGGATATTCAGATTAGTAGAACAAAAAGAAGTAGAGAAATTTCAGTTAGAACCGAGTAAATGGCATGGCATTTGCCAAGGAGGGCAATATACAAACCAAGGAAAGTATTAAGACCTCCATATGCATATACATGCACACACACAAACACCACTGGACCTCTGAGCATCCCCACAAGTGCTCCTTATCCTGTCCATTTGAAGAGTTTCAAAAGGAGTTTGTAACTCAAACCACTTCTGGAGCTGAGTTGGCTATATTATCAAGTTGGGGTTGAGTGTGGATTGCATTTTATTTTAGTAGCATGTCTCTAGCTTCATTAAACCCAATGCCTATCTTGTATCAGAATGCTGACTTTAAAAGTTTATATTATTTTCTTTCCATGAACTCAGGACTAGCTAGGATCTATGGGCAAAAGATTTTTGGAACTCTCAATTGTATGCAAAGCATACATAAAAACACTCAACCACCTGAGCACCACGGTGTGGTCTGTAAATATGTAGCAATTAAAGCTGGCAAGAGTAAGCCCAAAACTTTCTGAGAAAACAACAATAACTAAAAATGATCTCCAACCTACTGGATTAAACTCTCAGAGCAGTTATCTCAGGAGGAGAAAGGAGAGATTTAAAAGAGCAACAATGATAATAATAATTAGACTACTGTCAATTTCTCTTGAGACAGATGGTATTTACATAGGGCTATTGTGTCAACCATGAAAGGTTGCCTGGAAATTGTCTGTCAATAGTATTGTTTTTGTCTTCAAGGACAAATAAATGAGCAGTTAGTACTACAAGGGTGATGATAGGTTACTGTCTGTTTTGTAGTCTCTTGTTTGTTTGTAGTCTCTTTTATTCAGGGTTTCTTCTATGACTTTGAAACTCTCCCCTTGTGTATAAAATTAGAACTGTTATACATGGTGTCCAGCTATCAAAAGATCCCAGCATCTAGGGTCTTAAAGACTTGAAGGTAAACAAGCAGTCATCTAGCTCAGAAGCAACAATACCCACATAGAAGAAGCATACCAGCCTGGGTGACCATGAGATGTCGAGAGATCAGGCATGAAAGAACTAAAAATTATATCATTGTAGATGAGGGGGGAGTACAAATTGGGAACTCAAAATTCATCTTCAGGGGAAGTGGCATCTTCTTACAGAAGGATTGTGGGGAAGAGACAAGCCAGTCAGGGTACAGTGTAGCAAAGATGAAACACGCAACTTTCCTCTAGTTCTTAAATGTTTCCTCCCTCTCACTCTCATGATGAGTTCTACCTTATAAATTCGTTTAGACCAGAGGATGTACACTCCTACAGATAGGAACTGGAAATATGGGGAATCCAGCACAGGTGATCTTTTTTGGACCAGTGGTGAGAGGGGTGATACCAGGATGATGGAAGGAAGGTGAAGTAGAAAGGGGGAACTGATTACAAGGATCTACATATAACCTCCTCTCTGGGGTATGGAAAATGGGAAGTGGGTGAAGGGAGGTATCAGACAGTGTACAATATGACAAAATAATGATAATTTATAAATTATGAAGGGCTCATGAGGGAGAGGGCAGTGGGGAGGGAGTGGAAAAAGGAGGAGTTAATACTAAGGGCTTAAGTAGAAAATAATGTTTTGAGAAGGATGATGGCAACGAACGTGCTTTGCATACAATGGATGTATGTACAGATTGTGATAAGAGTTGCATGAAACCCCAATAAAATGATTAAAAAAAGATCATGGATAGGACCTTTTTTTCACAAGGAAGTTTTTTGTTATAGGCAGATGAACATTATTATGAGGTGATTAAGATATAATTTTAAAAAGCGAATTGTGGTATCAGAAGTTCATCAACTCCCTATTTCAGTTTAATTGCATATCTCTCAGAGAAGGTACCCAATATAACACTTTTTCCACCCTTCCCCTTGCCTTGTCTTGGGTTTCTCTTTTTAGACAGATGTTACACTTGTAACAGTTTAATTTGTTTTATCTTATGTTCATGTTTGATTTTTCTTTTAAGGAATTGTATACTTCTGAAGTAAGACACTCTGGTTGTTTTTTTTTCCATGTCTGTACCTCCCTGCCCAGGTAATATTTGGTACAAATTATGGGGCTTCAAAAAGTTCTTGAAAAATCCATTATCTTTTTATTGAGTTTTCCCAACATGTTTTGAAGTTCCCTCATTTAACATTTTATGATATCATGGTTGAAAGAGTGAAGAACTGCAGTAGTATTTCACCTCTTCATTTTAAGAGCATAGTGACTATGATACAACTCTATAATTAAAGGAATCATAGTTTTTTATCTCTGAAATGAGAAAAATAATTTATGCACATTGGATCTGAGTAGCTACTAAACACATAATAGTGAGTATCAATGTTCAATTAAAATTGATAGTAAATCAATCATTACTACTACATTTTAATAAACATAAAGCTAAAATAATGTGTTAAGAATAGGTAAAATAAAAATAAACAGAGTGTAGAATGTACCTCCAAAATGTTGTGCCCCTAAATTGTCAGTGAATGGCTTTAATAACCCTGTATATGTGCCATCATAAGTTTCCCATAAACCATCTCTTGGGACCATGACGCATGCCAGCCTTAGGGTTTAGTAAATGCTACTATCCAATCTGAGCAAAATCTGTTCCACTACTTGTGCGCTATTGCAAGATGAAATAAATACAGAGTAAGCTTTCAAACCACATTAAAGAAACTCAAGATTTGCATTGCACACAGACTTTTCAAAGTTAAAATTTCTACAAGGAATAGTATCAGGAGCAAAACTCAGTAAACCTAGTGGAAACATCCTGGTGCTCTGAAATGCAGTGTGTGATGTTATATGCACCAAGCAAGTTTCCCAAGGTAAAGCTAACCCCTCCACCCACATCACAAAACACAGAAATAAGGACAACCTTAAATAAGCTAACCTGGAAAAAGGGCTGCTGCTCCAGAGGAATCATTCATTGACTATACTCATATATGTCTGTATTTTCTCCCCACAGGAACACGGGGACTAAAGTAACACCATTTCTTTTTATACCCAAAGGGAAATGGCTAGTCTGGTTTTTAATAATGAGCAAAGGACCTCGAATTCTGCATCTTGAGTCACCCTCTCTAGTGGCATAGTGGTTGTGTGTGTGGCTAGCAATGGTGAAGCTGGCAGTTTGAAATCACCAGCTGCACCATAGAAGACATTTCCATTCCGATGGAAATTTGCAATCTCACAAACCTACAGGGGCAGTTCGACTGAGTTCTACGGAGGAGCTGGGAGGTTGAACCTAGTTGGTGGCAGTAAATGAGTGGGTGAGTAAGTATTCTTCTAGCTTAAATTCTATCTTTAAATATGTCAATCTTGTCTTGATTTTATTCTACTGCTACCATTTAAAATGTGGAGTGTTCTAATTGTGGAATGCCATAATTACATATAAAAATAATTTCAGCCATCCATGTTGATTTCAAGTCTGAAACAAATTTAAATGGAAGAGATACAGAATTTAAGACAAAGACATTTAGTGAGAATGGTCAGAGCCAGAGCACAGTAGGTGATTTTAACCAACATATTTAAAGAGGTAACTAGAAAAAGCTATACTTCCATGAGAAGTAATAGATTAAAGTGTTAGGGTTATTATCATTTGTCATAATTGAACCAGAGTAACTCCTTATAATTTATGTTAATATTATTAATATGAAGATAATTAATAACAAGAGCAATAACTAGCCCACTCAATGGTAAAATACACAGGTCTATTATCACTCAGTGGAATTACATATAAATACTCTAGATGTGTTTATAAATTTCAATTGTGAAGACAATAAAGAATTATGTCATTCTCAAATACTTAATTTACTGATTAAATTCCTGTGAGACCAGTGCAAATACAAAATTTTCTGAGACTAGACACTGGAGATAATATTAATTCATGTCTTTTATTCTATTACATTCTCTATAGATTTTATTTTGCATGCAAGCTCATTTCTTTAGAATAGACTAAATATTAGACAGTGAAAGATTTCAGAGAAAATCTTCCATCATTGCAACATTAAAATTGTTAATTTATTATTAACACGAGGCTCTAATATCTAGCATTGCATTCATTACAGTTATAAATCATTGAAAAATATTTTACTATTCCATTTGATTACAGTTGGTGCCTAATCATGTGCATTTCTCTTTGATTAGTCCTGTATGTTTTCATTAGCTTTTTCATTTTCAGTTGCTGATTTCTTTTTTTAATTAACATTTTTTTTGGAACATAGAGTTTCATTTGGGACTTGTGATGTAATGTAGTTCTCTTTATTTTATGGGATATCCTTCAAGAGTGTCTCAGAATTTATATACATTTCTAGAGTATTTTTTAGTTATTTAATAAATGTTCATTAGGTAACTTCCATGATATCACCTTACATTCTATCTTCATTAATTTCAACATAGCTTGCCTATGCTTAATAATTGAGGAACTAATATCTACTGGTGTTCAGTTCTTAGTCATTTCTTGACTGTAACCTGTCAGCATTAATACCTCATCATAGGAAGCGTGTGTGCATATTGGCTTACATTTTTGGGCTTAAACCATGTCATAGAAAATACTCCAATATATATAGAGGCAAAATAAATAAGAAAGAGAGACAAATATCATCTACTGAGAACATAATTTTGATGTTTGTCTTGTTGAGTATCTTTTATGTGCCAGGCACTAAGTATAATATTACCTATGCTTCTACAATATACCTGAAGGTTAACTACTGCTTTCTATATATTATAAATTGGCATAAGAAAGTTAGTCAAGCTTTTAGCTTGTTCAAAATTACCCAATTTACAAATAGTTACTAATTTGTATGAATTCTAATCTTATTTACATGGTGCATTTTGTTCTATAAGATGGGGTGATTTAATGACAAGGTCTGAATCCTATTAAATTGTTAGCAAAAGGAAAGAAATAAAAAGACAAGGAATTATTATTTAGCACTATTGTTCTGACTCTGAGGAAATAGGCAAGATAAAGAGATAAAAGCCACCCACAAAGGAAAGGAAGACACAAAAATACAGTGTTTTAGAGTTGACATAATCCTATATATGGAAAATGTCAAATAATCCACAATAATAGTGCTAAAATTGAGAAATTAATTCAAAAATTTACAAATCAAAACACAAATCATTGGTGTTCTTATGTGCTCTGAAAAGGAAATTAAGAAAACACTTTGATTTACAATAACATCTAAAAGAATAAAGCACATATGAATAAATTTAAAAGGCTGTGAAAAAAGTACCATGTACTTTGAACACTAAAAATTTGCTGGAAGAAATTAAAGAAGGTCTAAATAAATTAAAGCATTTCATGTTAATAGATTAGATGTTAACAGATTAGATGTCTTAATATACTTAAGATATCACTGCTAGCCAAAGTGACCTATAGATTTAGTGTCATCTTTATTAACATTCCAACCACCTTTTTGAGACTTGGAAAGAGTAACATTCATCTTTAAATGCATATGCACAAGGAATTGCAAGGGAATATAAATAACCGAGATGATTTTGAATAAAAAAATAATATAGTGAAAGGTCCCATACTTCCTGATATTAAATGTAGTATAAAGTTTGAGTAATCAAAACAATGTGGTACTGTTATAAAAATAGTTATATAGGTCAATGAACTTAAAATGATTTTGCAGACATAAACCCATGCATTTATGGAGAATGAACTTTCAAAGAGTACTAAATCTATTAGATTGGTAAAGAAGTTTTCTTTAACTGATAGGACCAAGACAAGTGTATCTCCACACACGCACAGACAAAAAATGATGAAGTTGACCATTTTTGACATCCCATAAAATTTTCAACTTAAAATAGATCATTTGCCTAAATATATGGAGCCAAATGCTATGTCGGCATTGGTGAAAGGCCTTGTATCAACTCTGATATACCAGTGGCACAACCTTGCTTGTTAAAACTGATGAGCACTGGAAATACCAGCTGATGAGGATCAAGAATTACAGCTTTCTCTATGGATTGCAATTTAATAAAAAGAAGCTAAAGTCTTCACAACTGGACCAAGAGGTAACATCATGATAAATGAAGAAATTGAGGTTGTCGAGGATTTTCTCTTCCTTGTGTACAGTCAATGTTCATGAAAGCAGAAGTCAAGAGATCAAATGATGTGTTGCCTTAGGTAAATCGGCTGCACAAGAACTTTTTAAAGTGGTCAAAAGCAAGTAAGTTACTTTAAGGACGAAGGTGTGTGTGTGTGTGTTAGTCCGGGTAGACTAGAGGAACAAATTTCAAAGACACGCATGTCGAAATAAGGAAAGGGTTTATATATAGAAGGAATGTGACACTAAGAAGGCATTCCAATCCACTCCAGTACAAAGTCATAAGTCCGATATTAACCCATATGCCCGAAATCAATCTACAAAGTCTCCTCCGACTCACAAAGTCACAGGCCAGTGGGTGCAGAAACCTGGCACTGGCAGGGGTCTCCCCATGGCTTCTTGTTTCCAGTGCTCAGGGTCCATCAACAGCATGCTGCTCCAGCTTCAGAAGTCTGACTCCATCAGGGCAAAGCCATGTGGTCTCTCCACCGGCTCCTCCAGCTTCTTGGACGCTGCCAGTTTGTGTTTTCCATGACTCATTGCCTCTGAGACTAACTTACAACAACTGGGGAAGATAGCTTCTCATCTTCATGAGGGAAATATCGCGAGATTTCCCGGAAGTCTCAGGAGAAAGCCAGGCCCACATAGAGGCCTCATTGGCTACCCAATGGCTATCTCCAGATTAACAGGCTAGACTCCACTCCTACATTTCAATCATAAAATTAACATAAGCACATAACTGCCACAGTGTGCCTAACCCAAGCCATGGTATTTTCTGTTACCTCATATGCATGTGAAAGCTGGACTTTGAATAAGGAAGGTCATAGAACAATCCTTATATTTGAAAATATCCAAAATACCAAAATGCTACCAGGAAAAGAAATAGATCTGTCTTACAGAACGTCTAGCCAGAGTTCCCTTTTGTCTTGGGTACTTTGACCCAGACAGGAGTGACCAGTTCCTGGAGAACGACATAACACTTGGTAAAATGGAGAGGCATCTAAAAAAATGGAAGGCCCTGGACACAGTGACTCAAAGGATTTTCTCAAATGACACAATGATGAGGATAGCGTGGGTCCAGGCAGTGCTTTGTTGAGGGTAACTCTGAGTCAGAACTGTCTCAATTGCCCCTAAGAGTAAAAGAATGGAAAAAATCATAGGGATTAAACTATATGGCTTGGATTTATGATAGATTCTGAAATATGACATCGAAAGCATGATCACTAAAAGGAAAAAAAAGAGCAATAGGGTTTTATCAAAATTAAAATCATTTGTACATCAAAGAATATTTTCCAAAAAGTGAAGAGACTACATACAGAATGGGACAAGATATTTGAGCTCATTATTAACATGTGGCCTGATCGGTTGAATCCATCCCTAACGCCACACAAGTACCATCAAGCTGACATAAAATCTAACCAGCATCATGAGTAAACAAAGTGTGCTGTAGCTATTCAACAGAATATTATGTAGCCGTAAAGAGAAGTGAAAAGGTCAAGTTCATGCTTTGGCATTAGCAAGTTGAAAGCATGATGTTACGTAAAATATATTAAGTACAAACTGACAAAAATTAGATGATCATATTTATATGAAATACATGAAATAGAAAATTCATAGAAAAAAAGAATATTAGTGGTTATAAGAGGCTGGGAGATGAGATAGTGGGGAGCTATTTGCTATGTGTTTTTGTTTCAGATGTTAAAATACCTTTGAGTTTGTCAAGGGTTTTGCAATATGTTGAATATAGTTAATCTCACTGACTGTACACTTAAAACTGTTTCAAAGGGCAATTTGTTTGGGAAAAAAATGTGCTTTATCACTTTTTCTTAAAGAATAAAGTAATCAGTATCTGGAGAACACTGTTCTTCTTCCTGGAATGAAACTCTGAGTTGATACAGGAATATTTCAATGGACTTTGTAAGCATTGAAGATTATGCTCCTAATGTCACTACCCTGATCACATGCTTGTCAGATGCCTCCTAGGCTTCTCTGGCTTCTGATTACCTCAGAGAATTGCCAAAGTTGTTGGATGTAAAAAGGTGGGCCTCAAAGGCATCTATCCCATAGATATTCAATTTGCTTCCTTGGTTGTTTATGATCCACTCTGGAGTTTAGTGAGGCATGTGAGTGCCTCTGCGTCAGCTCTAGTACCTGTCAGCCTCAGATTTCCTAAGCAGCAAAGCAGAGATGCAGACTCAGGCTTCAGTGACCCAAATAAGGACCTGCCTCTGGACTTGCCTCAGCATTTAAAGCAGATTCTTATTCAGCATCTAGACTTTTTCTCCACTCTTCCAAACAAACTATAGACTGAACATGAAGATGAAGTGAAAAGGGCTTTAAACCATACTTTCTTTTAATAGAAGTTTCAAGCTTCAGTTTTTGTAATCATCTTTTTACCACACTGGGGTCTTCTAATAAGGTTCTGACATTTAGTGGATCTTTTTATCTCCATGTCAATATTTGTCTGTTTGTTTTATAGTCTGATCATAAAGATCTATTGAATTAATTCCATTCATTGCTGTATTCTATTTTGGTTCATCATAGTATTCAACTATATTCTACAACTTAGAATATCAACAATATTCTACAATTTAATGACTCCTTCCATATAAATGTTCTCTGAATTTTTTTTAGCCATTTAAGTCAGGTTTGTCATTTTAATCTCCTATAATTGCTTTTGCAATACTCTTTGTCTGATAATCAGATTATTCCCATCCTTCCTTTAGTCCATGAATGGATACTGCACATGTATGTTGGGCTTGTCATCCATAGGCTCATGCAAACCAGAATCACACAATTTAAGGTCTCCCTCTAAAGTCTGCTTGTATGAAAACAAGACTTCAATACCTTCTCCTGATTACTTTTCTTTAACTCTTTGTTGCCTCTTCTGTATCATCTTATGCATTGAAGTTCCATAAAATTCTATATCACTATTTTATTCATTTTGCCATCTTACTGAGTCCTCACTTATGAACTTAATTATGAAAGATATGCTGAAAATGACAAATCTTGATCTCAAATACAGCATATGCAACTCCAACAATGATATGAGAAGTCATTAAAAAATTGTCAATTATAAATACCCATAGGGGTCCTTTAAATATTTCAGGCAGGAGAAGATCCTTACTAAATATATTACTTTTATTTTAACCCTTTATTTCTAGTTGTTGCTATCACATGCTGTTGAGTGGGTTATTGTTCATAGTGATTCTGTGCATACCTGAACAAAATACTGCCATTCTCTCTATTGTTGCTAAGTTCAACCCATTTTTGCAGACGTTGTTTAAATCCACATCACTATGTGGATCTTTATTATGGATCTTCAACTTTACCAATGATGATATTCTTTTTAAGAAGTAGCCTCTCCTGATAACATTTCCAAAGTATATGAGAATAATTCTTCCATTCTTCCTTCTAAAGAACAATCTGACTGTACTTCTTCCCAAACAATTTTGTACATTTTTCTGTTAGCCCATGGTGTATTCGATATAATTTACAAACACTGCAATTCAACTGCATCTATTCTCCAGTCTTCCTTATTTTTTTCCATTTTCACAAGCATATGAAACTATTAAAAATGCCTTAATTGAGTCAGGTGCACCTTAGATCGCAAGGTAACAGCTTACTTGTTAAAACTTTAAAGAGATCTTTTTCAGCACATTTGTCCAAAAAATCATTTGATTTCCTGTCTGCTACTTCCATGGGTCATACTTGTGGTAGTCCTTTGAAACTGGCACTGCTGCCATCACTTTTGTCTAACAAAATCAGTCTTGATGCAATATTTTCTGTTAGCAAATCTATCCACTAAATCCTAAACATTTTGTCACCTAGGTATTTCTTAATCCTTTCTCATTTCCATCTCAATGTCTAATGGAATTCAAGGCTTCATATTTGTTACTTGTGGTGAAATACTAAATAAATAAAACAAATCATTTGAGTTGATTCACACCTATAGCATCCAGAAAGGACAGAGGAGATGGTGCCATGTGCTGTACTCTTTGTGGAGAGGACTGCCTCCTCTTCTTTCCTTGGAGCTTTGATGGATTGAAACCATTCACCTCTCAGTTACTAGGAAAGAGTTACTCCTACATCACCAGGGCTCCTTTGTGCCAAAACTGTATTTAAAAAGATCTCTCCAAATCTTTTCTTTCTTATAAAAGACAATTCTATAGTTTAAATATTGCGGCTGTCACCTAATCTGGTATCAATTTGAGGATTAAGAGTGTAAGGGTGGAGTCTAGCCTATCAATCTGGAGATAGCCAATGTGATAGGCAGCGCCTTCTCCTGAGCATTCTGGGAAATCTGATCATGTGTTCCCCTCCGTGGTGAGACACTCACGACTCAGTCCCCTGGAGATTCTCTACTAACAAGACACAAGGCTGACTCCCTGGGAGACATCCTGGAGGAGAAGCCACATGAGCTTATCCTGATGGAATCAGACCTCAGAAGCTGGAAAAGCCACTTAGAAACTCCTATAAGTGTTGAGATGCTTCTGAAGCCACAGAGAAACCCCTGCCAGTGCTGAGATGCTCCTACCAGCACTGGATACATAAGATTGCACCAACTGGCCTGTGATTGTCCTGATGTCATTATATGTGCCTTGTGAATATGAAGAAGACTTGATAGAATGGTATCAGACATACGGGTTAATATAAGACTTGTGGACTTGGACTGGACTTTGTTGAGATGCTTTCTCAACGTTCCATTCCTCTTGTATATAACCCTCTCCCTTACATACATGAATGCTTATGAATTTGTTTCTCTAGTCTACCCAGACTAACACAAACATAATAATATTTTAAAGGTATACAATCACTACCACAATCAAAGGACAGTTTCTTCATTCTTAGACCTATGATTATTAACTCCTCTGCCAGAACCCTAAGAAAGTATTAATATAGTTACTAACTCTATAGATTTATCACAGCTGGATTTCATATTAAAAAATCATAACAACAACAAAATCCAAAAAAGAGAACACAGTGAAATACAGAAAAACAAAATGCAAGAGAAAGAAAATAAATGGAAACTAAAATACATTTTAAAATGAAATGAAGGGCTGAGCCCCTGTGGTGTAGTGGTTGTGCGCAGGACTGCGGCCCACTGGGACAGAGGTTCAATTCCAGCAGTGGGGCTGGGCCTCCTACTCCCACCGCCGGAGAGCAGTAATGCCAAAAAAAAAAAAAAAATGAAATGAAGCCTCACTTAGATGACTGCTTATTTTAAAACAGGTCTTTAAGACATCATATGCTATTCTTTCTGATTTCTGGGCATCATCTGATTTCTCTACCACACTTTGCTATAGAACTTCATGAGGGTAAGTATTAAGCATGGTCAACATCATAAGAACTAATTGTTCTTAGATTAGGGCTGATAATTATGTGTGTTGTATTTATAGTTTGCTTTGGGTAGCATTGACACTTTTACAGTTTTTATAGCCATGAACATCAGATAGTCTTCATTTATGTAAATCTCTTTTGACTTATCATAGTCATGTTCTATTTTGTTCTCTGTTCACGTTTTTTTCCCTCCTCTGGTTAAGTATATTTCTAAGTATTTAATTTTTTATATGACTATTGTAAATGTTGCTGTTTTCTTGATGTCTTTTTCAGAGCTCTTATCATTACAATGTAGGAATTAGATCCTCCACAGATCTTCTGATGGGTCCCAACAATCTAGTGGTCTTTTGTTTTGTAAAATCATATCATCTGGAAATCTGGAGAGTTCAATAGTTTAAACACATTAAACAGGGCTGTGAAATTATCACTACAATAAATTTTAGAATCTTTTTCTTTTTGTATTCCTTATTAATAGCTCTGCATCTCCCATTCCCATCACCCACCCTGCCACCTCACTGGATAAACCCAAAACTATACATTTAGTTACTATCTATATAGATTTACCTCTCCTGGATTTCAAATTCAGAAAAAAAAAACATATCATTGCTCAGTTATTATTGATGAGGTTTACATTTCACTGCTGTATTTAGCTGGACAAAGGGAACTTCTGTGGAAAGAAGAGTTTGGTCAATATTAACTCAAGTACCAATGGAAAAACCTGATAATGAATGGATCAGAGGCAGGTCAACGTATGGGCCTACTAGGTATCATGTGTCAAGCTTCTGTCATGTGCTACTTACATAATGGAATATTAGAAGTATATCATCTTATTTATTTTTCAGTATAGACTATAACACCAAAGAAAATATGGTACAGTGTTCCCAGGCTTGCAAAGCAGATGCAGTCAGGATTCAGATCCATGGTTTTGGACTCCAAATTCTGTTTCTTTGTGAAAATGTTCTCACATCCTTCTAATAGGCAAAATAATTAAAAACAAATTTCATTCCAAGTCAAGTCCATGGACAAATTGTGTTGGCTTTACCTTTATGTGACTGGTTCATGTTATCTTTACTATTACCTTCCCTCATCTGACTCATTGTCCAGGGTCTGTCCAATCAATCAGGGATGTTCAATCAATGCCTCCATCCTTGCATTCTGTCCTCAGAACTTAGTGTTCTGATTTTCTCATTCATTCAGAGGATCAGCCAGAGTATATTTGCTGTTCTTTAAATGTCCTTAAGCAGTTCTTATGACCTTCACTATGCTTCTTGCAGCCATTTGAAAATACCAAGCACATATTCATAGAGGTTTCTGCTCCTTCCATGTAAATGCTCTTTTCCAAGATATTCCTTTTTCTCACTCTTTTGTTTTATTTCTCCTGGGTTTTAATGTGATACTCTCACCATGAAGAACTCTCGCTGTGCTGTCAAGTAAGACTTGGATTGCAACCTGAAAGGTTGTTGGTGGAAGCTCACCCATGGTCTATAGGAGAAAGATAGGGGGTATCTGTTCCCAATAAGCTCTGCATACTTGAAAACCCTATGAGGGGTCACCCCCCAAAACTGGAAAAAACAATACCCCCGGTAGAGCCTTCGTAATGTGCATACACACCCTCTTTGCCCACAACCACCACCACTCACTATGCAAGAATCAAGCAATGGTAACAGTGAATTTTTTCACTTTTGCACGAACCTAATTTTTTGGCAATGGTCTATTTAAGACAATCATATGCAGCTGTGACATTTTGTTTCCTGCATGGGAAAAGTGCTTTAGAAACTGTTGTTCTGCTGAACACAGCTTACCAGGGCAGTGCTATGGAAAAATCTCGAGTGTATGAATGGTTTTCTTATTTCAAAAAAGGTCAGATATCAATTGATGACAAATCTTATTCTGGACTCCCATCAACTTTCCAAACAGACTAAGATGTCAAATCATAGTGCACATAGATTTTCTTTCATGAGGTCAGACTATTAATCAAACTTTCTATTTAGAGGTTCTGAAACATTTGTATAACATAGTGTGGCAAAAAAAAAGTCAGAATTTTGGGAAGTTGGGGAAGGTTTTGCCACCACGACAATGCACCTGCTCACGCAGCTATCTGATTGTGCCAGTTTTGTTCAAGAAAAGACAGCATGCCTCTCTTGATCCACTCACCTGACCTCACTCTGTAGGAATTCTCTTTGTTTCCTCAAATGCAGAGGGACATGAAAGGACAGTGATTTGATGACTAGAAGAGGTGAATAAAAAAAATGCGAGCAGTGCTGTCAACCATTCAAACAGATGAGCTTGAAAAATGTTTCCAAGAATGGAGTCACAGATCTGATAAATATAATAAGTGTAATGGGGAGTAATTTGGAGGTGATAGGGTTGTTTTGTAAAAGCAATTAAATACATAACTTTGAAAAAAATTCTGTTTATATTGGGTACCTCATTGTATAAAAGTTCACTGTGAATTGGAAGTGAATTTGACTTAGGTTTGAGTAAGGTCATCACACAGGATGCAGTATATGAAGATTGTTCAACCAACATTGTTAGAGACATCTAAGCTACAATTTTTTTTAAATGTTCTCTGTCTGGGTCTATACCTTTCTGAAGATGATGTTTCCCTCTCTCTCAACCTTTTTCAGAGAATTATGTACTCTTCAATTTGCATTACATCAAAATGGCTGTTTGATCATTACCGAGGGGTTCAAATAATGCTCCTTTTCAATGTTCTTTGAATTTGGAAACAATAAGAAGGTTGAAGTAGTAAACTCAGAGTTGGATGTTGGACAGGATCATGTTACCTCCCAAAATTCTGGTAGGACAACAAACTCTTTTACTAATAAAGGTGTGCTTTTTCAAATGAAAAGAACATTTCTTGGCACAGCTATTCTTGTGATTTTTTTATCAACAATATATAATTTTCTTAAAAGAGCCTCATAATAAGCCTTCAAAATGATCCTTTCTCCTTTAAGAATATCTATCAAGAGTTCCCCCTGTAAGTCCCAAAAGATAGTTGCCTTTACATTCTGTGCTGTCTTTCATATCTTGAGATTAACTGATTAAAGATTGTGAAAGTACTTTTATAATGAAATCATTTTTAAAGACACCCTAATCCTCTACTAAGATGATTATATTACTGAAAGAACACATTTGCAGCCATCCGTTGTTCTGAGAGATATATTTCAACATATTTTATATGCAATAAACTCATTCATGCATGAATTCAAACCTCACTAGAAATACTTCCTGACTCACACATGCCAGTCCCAGAGCCTAGCAGGATGCTAGTTATTCACTGTCTTCCAAACATTATTTTGTCTTTATGAAATATATAGATCATTGCAATACATATATTTCTTCATTCATTCATGGAATAAGCTCAATGTATGTTGAAGAGGTCTCTCTTGCTTACTTCACTCTCCCAATCCCTGGAGCACCAGATGTTGAGTAACTTTTCGGTGTCTACAAGTGAATATAACAATATTTTAAATGAAAATAATTTAACAGAATAAACTACCTACATTAAATTTTAACTAAAATCCATTACACATTTAAGATTACCAGTATGTTTAGTATTGGCAAATTGTCTTAATACATTATTCAGCTTTAATGTTTCCATCTATATCTGTGATGATAAATTTTTGATATCAACAATGTACACTTATTTTCTAAACCCTAAGAAAATTGTGGAACTGAGCATCCACTGCTCTATGCTAACTGAGATTGAAGCTGAAAAAAATACAATCAATTCCAGATGAACTTGTGGTAGTTACATAATCTGGTGTCAATTTGAGACTATTCAGAGTAAAGGGGTGGAGTTTAGCTTGTCAATCAAGTCACAGCTTGATGACATCAATTGGAGGCACATAGGAGATAACTAGCTCACTGGAGGCCAAGCACAGTATCCTTGTCACACATTCTTGCTGACAAAACCCTTGCTAGTGCTGAGAAGCGTCCACTGCCACTGGATCCACAAGATGTTCCACCCAGTGGCTGGTGATCTTCCTGCCTTCAGCATCATTACATGTGTTGTTTGAGTCTAAAGAGGAAGTTATAGATTGGTATTGGTCATATGAACTCATATCAGACTTATGAACTTGATCTTGTGTGGGCTGGGGTGTTTTCTTAATATACAATTACGGTCTGATATAAAGTTCTTTATTGGGCTGAGCCCCGGTGGCGTAAGTGGTTGAGTGCGGGACTGCAGCCCGCAGGCTTGGCGGTTCAAATCCATTGGCAGCTCTCAGGAGCAGCGCTGGGTAGCTCCCACGACCACCAGAGGGCAGTGTTGCCCCAAAAAACAAAAACAAAAAAACAAAACAAAAGTTCTCTATTAAACACTTATGAGTGGCTCTGATTTGTTTCTCTAGTCAACATGTACTAATACAGAACTAAAATATGACCTTGAGTAGGTCCCGCCTGTTTTGAAGACATGACAAGAGCACATTTGACACACTGAACACTAATGATAGAAAGGTTCACAAGAGGTGGGATCCATGTAAGAAAATTATACATAAAAAGTGCAAGGCTAATCAAATGAAAAGACAAAGATAATATTAAAATGGATGCTAGATTAGAATCTAAAACTTGCTGTTGAACTGGGAGTAGCTGAAGCACATTAGAGAAATGATGATGTAAAAAGTATGAACAGACATTTTCAAAAGGTAGATTAAGAATAAAAGTAAAATATCACAATAAAATTTGCAAAGAACTGGACCCTGAAAGTCAAAAAGGAATATCACATTCAGCATTTCTCATGCTGAGAGAATTGATGAAAATAAGTCAGTCCCAAGTTCCAATATTGAAGGGTTCTATGAGTAAAATATTACACAGGGCATCAAGAAAAGATGAAAGACATACAGAGTCAATACACTTATAAATGGTTGACATCCAATCTTTTCAACAGGTAACATGAACAATACCTGATGATGTTAAAGGAAAAGTTCAAGCTGTATTAAAGGCATTTAGAGAAAAGCAAAGCCCAAGGAATTTCCAGAATATCCATCGAAATGATTCAACAGCTGATGCATAGCTAGCAGTACTCAGTCACCTATGCCAAGGTCTTTGGAGGACAACTTCACGGCCAACCAAATGGAAGACATCCTCACACCCTTTCCAAGAAAAGACAAACCCATAGAACACAAGTATTACTGAACAACATCATCAATACCACATTCAATAATATTTGATGAAGATAACTTAAAAATTAATGAAGCGATAATGAACAAGGAGCTGCCAGAAATCCATGCCAGATTCAAAGGAGAGTGTGGAAGGAAGGATATCATGACTGATAGATGAATTTGGGCTAAAAGCAGAGACTAATGGTAATATATTAACTGTTTTATTGACTATACCCAGCCATTTAACTGCATGGATCATTACAATATTGTGGATGATAGTGAGAAAAGTAGGAATTCTGGAACACTGCATTATGCTCACATGGAATTTGTATATAGATCAATAAACAGATGTTCAAACAGAAAAGGGAATATTGAATGCTTTAGAATCAGGAAAGGTGTGAGTCAGCGTTATAGTCTTTCACGGTTCTTACTCAATCTGTATGATGATCAATTCATCAGGAAGCTGGGCTAGATAAAAAAGGATTTAACATCAGGATGAGCAGAAGGCTTATTATCAAGTCTCTATATCCAGATGACATAAGCTTGCTGAAAGCCAGAAAAGCCTGCAGCACTAACTGATAAAAATCAAAGATAGCAGCCTTCAATATGGATCAAAATTCAATGTAATTAAACTTTTAAAAATCTCACAACTGGATCATCATGATAAACAAATAAATGATTTAAGATGTCAGTATTTTAATTTTTCCTCAGAGACACAGTCAATGCCCATGGAAACATAAAATAGTTAAAAGACTTACTGCCTCAGTCAAATCTGCTGTACAATATGTCTTTAAAGAGTTGAAGAGTAAGGATGTCACTTTGATGATTAAGGTGCACCTAATGAAGTCGAGGTTGGACAGTGAATAAGGAAGACTGAAGAAGAGATGAGACTGTTGAATTGTGGTGCTGTAGATTATTGAAAATACCATAGACTGCTACAAGAACAGAGTTGTTTAGGAAGAAATAAAGCAAGAGTGCTCCTTAGAGGGAAAGATGGCAAGACTTAGTCTTTTTTTTTTTTTTTGGCAAGACTTAGTCTTACAAACTTTCTGAAGAAGGGCATCATGTTTGGTAAAGTGAAGGGACAGTCAAAAAGAGAAAGGATTGACACTGTGGCTTCAACAGTGGGCTTAGGCATAGGAACAATGGTAAGAAATGTGCAGGACCAGGCAATATTGCTATGGGGAATAACCAACTTGATGGAATCTAAAATCAAAAAGCCAGAGTAACAAACAACTCAGTCTTGCAATTAGTGCAGAAGGTTTCTTACTAACCAGGATGGCTAAATGTTATCTTAACTGCTGTAGATAATGTTATCACTAGAGAAGAGTGTCTGTAAAAGAACATCATATGTGGTAAGGTGGAAGGTTGATGGAGAAAAAGACAACACTTAAAGAGCTCTATCAAAGTGGTGCTTGCAAGAGTGGCCTCAAGTTTATCACAATGTGTGAAGGCAGACTTGGGACAGACAAGCTTTCTTTGAGTTGTTGTGAGTGAGAACCGACTTTGGTGGTACCTGTCTGAGTTGGCGTTTACTAGAGAAACAAATCCAGAGACACACATATGTGTATAAGGAAGAGCTTTCTATAAGGAGTATTGTATATTAAGAAAACAACCTAGCTTAGTCCAGATCAAGTCCATAAAGCCAGCATTAGCCCATATGTCCTACACCAGTTTCTAAATTTCTCTTCAGAATCATGCAATGCCTGCTATGATGCTGAATGCAGCAGATCACAGGCTACTGGGTAGAAAGCCTTGTGGATCTAGCGATGGTGGAAGCATTTCAGTGCTGGTATAGGTGTCCGCGTGGCTCCTCCAGCTTCAGGATTCTGGCTGCCATCAGCATAGCTCCATGTGTCTTGTCAACAGGGATGTCTCACAGGGAGTGAACCAGCAAGCTAGCTATCTTCTTCATGCATCCAAATGAGGTCATCAATCTGTGACCTGATTGACAGGCTAAACTCCTCCCCTTTCTCAAGTTGACAGGAGATTATGCCACTGCCACAGTACTTACAGAAGTCAGGATATTACTATAAAGTTATACAACTAATATTTGTAATCAGATAATTAAATATAGCAGATTAGCCACCATGGGATGATTGTAATATATCTGACCAGTTGGAAATGTTAAAAATTCCCAGAGGAAAAAGAAATTCTGACTCAGATTTCTAACAAGGTATGTTCTAACATGTTTCTGGATTTGGCAGTCTGTTGGCTGGTATATGACTTTTGAAAATCTCAGAGGAGATGGCATGAGCCGCTGCCTTATCTCACTTCCTTTACTTAATCTCTAGTTAAGTGACACTCCTATAACATCTCAGCTACAAATTAATTTTTGTTCATTTATTTTTCTCATCCCTTAGATTTTGAGCCTTCTCAGGAACTTCATGAATATTAATATGGTTATATATTAATAATTTTTATGTGTGTTTCATAAGGATGTGAGCTTTTGGCATGAAACACAGCCCTGCTTCTCAACTGTAAAGTCAAAGTCATAATTTGTCTTAATTTTAAGAGTTACTGTGTGGAATAATGTGTGACATCAAGGAATTCTGTAATGCCTAAGCGCCACTTAGAAGCTCAATGGTGGTAATCATCATCATCATTATATCATCATCATTTCATGCAGTATTATCCTACTGATCCTTAATGTTTAAAAATAAAAGCCATTAATCCAATCAATGATAGGCCTAAGTGATAAAATATACCAAATCCTCTTTGTGTTTCGAGGCTGTGAAATTGGTTCTGACTGACAGTGACCCTGTGTATAATAGAATGACACACTGTCCAATCCTGCATACTCATCCTCACAATGGTCATGCGTGATACCATTATTGTACCCACCATGTGAATTCATCTCATCAAGACTCTTCTTTCTTTTGCTCTCCCTCCAAAATCCCATTTACTATCTACTAATTATTTTATTCATGTATCTATCTCATTTAGCACATAAAAGTAAAAAATGAGAACTCTAAGTCAAAAGTACAAAGCTAACAAATATCCAAATTAATTTTTTTTTCTAAAAGTTAACTTTCACCACAGTGATTGGACGTTGAAATGTTCTTTCTTTCTGGGAAGACCTGTTAGTATTGCAGTAAAAACAATGACCTCTGCCAATTTAGCATATCATCATGTTTCTCTAAGCCTTATGAGATATGGATTGGGCCCCAAATGTGAGGGCGTTCGACTGGATAGACTAGAGAAACAAATCTGGGAATACTCATGTATGTATAAGAGTTATTGTATATTAAGAAAACACCTCAGCCCAGTCCAGATCAAGTCCATAAGTCCTATATTAACCCATGTGTCTGATACCTAAATTCCTTTGCAGACAATGCAACATGTGCAATGATGCAGAGTGTAGGGAGATCAGTAGAGAGGGAAGCGTTGTGGATCGGGTGGTTGTGACAGCATCTCAGGGCTGTAGTGTGTCTCCACATGGCTCCTCCAGCTCCGGAGGCTCTGGCTGCCACAACATAGCTCCATGTGACCTGTGAAGAGGAGTTAGCTGCAGAGAGAGGGTGGTCTTCCTTCCCGGAGAAAAAGAGGAAGTACCCAGAATCCTCCTAGTGGACGTTGCCTTGTGACCTGATTGACAGTCTAGACTCAACTCCTACACTCTATTTTTCAATGTCATGATTTTTTTTTAGTGGGGGAGGGATCACTCCCCTCTGGTGGTGGGTGTAGGAGGCCCAGCCTTGCTCCTGCAGCGCTGCTGCTGGATTTGAACCTCCATCCCCGTGGGCCACAGTTCCGCGCACAACTGCTATGCCACCGGCCCTCAGTCTGCCATGAAATTCTGTAACTATGAAAGAGAGAGAGAGATATGTCATTTTTGCACGCCTTGCCAGTGACTTCACCAGGAGAATGACACTACCTATTCAGAGATTCACTAAGGAGATAGAGCACAATGCATTTCTCTTGATATTGTTCCCTATACATTGCTCTATGATTTCTATATAGCATCATTGGAAGTGGCTCTCTTATGCATAGTCATGCTCAGCAGGTTGATCATGGGTCATAGGTAGCATGAGGAAATGTATTTTCCTTTTAATCTAAGATATTCTAAGGACAGAAACTGAGGGTTACCTAAGATCTTCTTTGCAACCTGGTTAAATATAAAATATAAAAAAAAGACCAAAAAAAAAAAAGCTACAGAAGACAGTTAATAGTTTTCTATTCCCAATTGATTTTCTGAGATACATGACATGAGGTGTTTGGAAATATGTTTTTAATCCAAATATTTTATATCTCAGAGTCACAGTGGAATTGAGTTTCTAGACTCTTATTTCCCACAAGTCCCATAACAAACTTCTTTACATCTTCTCTCTAAGCCTGGATATATCAATTCCAGGGGCTTAGTAAAATATATTCCTACCAGCTGTCCAGTTGAAACATGCATATGCTTATTTCAAACATACTTGTTCAAAGGTATCTCTGCCATCAGTGGGTAGCTGCAGACAAGTTCTCTCTGTAATAAATCTGTCTCTGTTTCATTAGTGGGCCTTCTAAAATGCTCAGTTCACTCAATGACTTTCAAAAGGATCTGCTATGTTACTTAAAGTCAAAGCAGAAAAGTCACCTAGGATTATTAAGATTGTTTTGGGGCACTGCAAAGGAGTCAACTTAATAGAGTTTTCTCTCTCTCTAAGAACTAAGGAGAGCCAAGGGGATTATTATGAAGAAACTGTAAGAAAATGGAAAACTACATTGGTGAGAAAAGGACCAGGGCATTTGTGCAAGGAAATTCTCTTCCATCACAACATGCAAGAGCCGGAATGAGAATTTCATAGGCAAACTCTACAGTCCTGATATTGCTTCTTTTGGGGCCTAAAAAAATCTAAGAACATATAAAATCAAAAGGACACAATTTATACTCCTCGAGGATGTCAAATCTGTTCTTTTTAATGTGTAAATTAGGAGTATCAAATTCTTCAGGGTATGGTTCAGGACATGGAAACACTTTCTCCAGAAACTAATGAGACTTCTGTGTGGCCAGGGCCTACCCCTGAGGATTGTAGGAATTGTTGTATTTCCTCATTGGAGGTAGGAGATGCTCTCTCTCTCTCTCTCTCTCTCTCTCTCTCTCTCTCTGCTCACTCCCTTGGAAACTCTCAACTCTCTTTCTGATAAGACATATTGCACTAAGCTAATAGACCCTGTGCCCTGGGCACTGAAGAAGCCATGTGGAGACTGTGCCAGCACTGAGGTACTTACAATGCCAGTGGATCTGAAGACTTTCTACCCACTGGCTTGTGATTATCTAACATTCAGCATGATTGCATGTGTTTTGTGAGTCTGAAGAGGACTTTATAGATTGGTATCAGACATATGGACTCATATAGGACTTATAGGCTTGGATGCTACTGGGTTATGATGTTTTCTTACTGTACAATTACTCTTTATATAAAACTTTCTTATACACATATGAGTTTCTATGGATTTGCTATTTTAGTCTACCTGGACTAACACAAGTTTATGGATCTAGATTATTTGTACTTTAATTTAGATATAAAAGATTCAATTTTATTCAAAATAAAAATAAAGGAAAATAATGCCTAAATTTATGAAACTCTACCTGGGAAGACAAATACTTTTCTTACCCTATGCTTGGTAAAATCATAAATTCCTCTTAGAACACATTTTGTAAAATCATCATAGTTTCTGGACACTTGCTGTAAAAATTTGGAAAATGGTGCCAGAGTCAATGATGCATGTCTATCATAGAATTAGGAGAGGTGAGTCACATTGGATGATTCTGGGGCCTGTATGTAGGTGATTAACCATTATAAAAATATATTTCTTTATGTAAAGAAGATTTTAGGGTCCAAATTAAAAGGTCCCAACCTGAGGGTCACTCTAAAATAAATGCAGGGGGTCCATCATGGATCAAAAGTAAAATTCACGACTGCTTCTCTAAGTCAAGAAGATAATGGCTGGTAGCTTATTAAACTGTGTTAAGTTCATGCATTGTCTCATTTAACAGTTGAAATAGTAAGTACTATCATATATATTTTGTCTCAATTAGCAATCTCTACTTTTATATCAAGGTTCTAATATAGATTGTAATGGCTACAGAGAACTCACAGATAATATTGATGATTAAAGATGTATTATGGAAATGAAAAGGTTGCAATGCAAGTGAGAAATGCTCATGATGTACTTGTTCACCAAGATACATCACAAAGTCCTTTCAGGGCTGCTAATAAATGCTGCAAGTGTATTCCACTCTGCTGTAAGCCTCAGGCTGAAGGCATCGAGCTTAAATTTGGTAGATCCCAATCCCAGCAAACCCAGGCCCATGAATTAAGTGTCCAGTAGCACTTCATTCCACAAGCCCGTGGCCTGTCCCTGAAACCCTCAACTTTACCTGTTTCATGGATTGACACATCCACCATATGCTCAGACTCTTGTTTCAGCTGCCACTACCACTCTGATGTCACAGCTGTCCCTGGATACAGGAGGCTCACTTTGCAGGAAACAGAGGACATGTTCCATTCCTGGATCTTATTGGTAGTGAAATGCCTGTTTTGCTTCTCAGAGGACTCATTTTATACACTGCAGCATGTCATTGCAGAAAACCCATTTCATAATTACACTTTGGTAATTCCTCTCAGTACTTTTCCCCATCTGAATCCATGTAGGAAAACGTCTTGTGGTGGGACTTAAAGAATTACATTGGCAAAAAGAGCTACATTTATCTATTCATTTTCCCTGAAAGCCTTTTTTTTCTGAATGCTGGAATGAGGGCACAGAGAAGTAAGGAAATTGTACAAAATTAATAAAGTATGGGATGGGATTTGGTCCAAAAATTTGAGTCCAATATACATTTCAGAACTATAATTATACAACCTTCATTCTTACCTGCATTAGGTTGCAAAACTAACTGCAGATTTAAACCCTGTCATGAAGTTTTTAAATCTACACACCTAATTATTCAAGTATCTACTCAGGTATTGGGTCTTCCAGTCTTCTACCAAAAAGGAAGAGTTGTTGATTGTCTTATTGGCTAGTGCTAAGCTGATGCTGCATGGGGTTACTATGCCCTTCATGAAGAACCCATGGTCTTTATCTTTCTTGGGACAGAACAGATTCACATTTGGAAGGGCAGTTCACATTTTGTCTCTCTTACCTATTCCATGAATGACTTGTGGCTGTGTAAACATTAATTCTACATACTAATATGATGTTCATATGAGTTAGTCTTCTCCTTTAGAAGTCATGGCTCAGAATCCTGGTCACCAAATTTAGTTTCAGTTACCTTGCTGTGGTTGCTTATTTGTTACCCTGCCTGCTATGTTAATTTTTGTTCTTATTTGTTGTTTTTTTTCTTTGTTAGTAGAAATCCAGAGGAAACAATAAGACTATCTTGTAAAGATCTAAAGCCTTGCAAAGTTTTAACTTACAATTATAAATTTTAAAATCAAAGGAACATTTTTTTCCTGTTCTATCTGATGGCTATCCATTTGAATTTACTCAATGACAGTGAGTTTGGTTTTGAGTTTTGAAATGTGGAGACTAATGATTAGAATGTTGCCATGTGGAAGTCTTTAGCCTTCTAAATTTAAGCCACTCAATCTAACTCAGCCTTTGTGTTAGCTAGTTAAAAATCTGTAGGTCATTTGTAAGGTAGAGGCTTCTCCTGGCTTCTGTCGTTAGAAGAGCTGAATTAATAGGAAGCCAGAAGATGAAGTAGGAAGACCATAGACTGGTGGATGCAGAAGTGAATACGTCCAATGTCAGCAGTCCATGTGTGGCTCCTGGAATCAGCAGACAATAAACAGGAGGTCTGAAAATCACAGGCATGTTCCATATCTAGAACAAGTGAGCAAGCTTCTGCACAATGTCTATCTTTACTAAGAGTAGGCCACACCCCAATGACGCCTTCATCATATGTATTAAGACTTTGACCAGTTTAAGGAAGTGGTATTATACCTACTGTATATACTCGAGTATAAAGCAAACTAAATATCAGCTGTGTCAGTCCGGGTAGACTAGAGGAACAAATTTCATAGACATCCATATGGGTATAAGGGTATGGTTTATATATATGAGAAATAGGTCACTGAAAAAGCATCCCAACCCAGTCCAACCCGAAGTCATAAGTCCGATATTAACCCATATGCCCGGTACCAGTCTATAATATCTCCTTGTGACTCACAAAGTCACAGGTCAGTGGATGCAGAATGCCTTCTCAGTCAGGGGTCTCAACATGGCTCCTCGCTCCCTGGGCTCAGGGTCCATCAACAGCATCCAGTGGTGGCAAAAGCAACTCATCGCTGGCCGGGCTTCACGTGGTTTCTCCAGCTTCAGAGGTCTGATTCCATCAGGGCAAAGCTGTGTGGCTTCTCTTCCAGCTCCTCAGATGCTACCATCTTGTCTTGTCCGTGATTAAATCGTCTCTCAGAACTAACTCCCAATAACCAGGGAGATAGCTTCTCATCTTCACGAGGGAAATATCGTGAGACTTCCCAGAAGTCTCAGGAGAAAATCATGCCCACATAGAGGACTCATTGGCTATTCAATGGCTAGCTCCAGATTAACAGCCTAGACTCCACCCCTACATTTCAATCATGAAATTGACATAAGCACATGACTGCCACATCAGCCAATGCACTTAATTTTACCACAAAAAAGTGCATTTGGGGAGGGGACACAAAAAAAATTTTTTTAAGTGCATTTAAAAATGTGCTGAAAAACGTCTTATACACATGCGGTCATTGTTCCCACAACAGATTGGCTACTCCACAAAGTCCCATCACCGAGTTGATCACATTATGTTAGATCATATCATGGGTGAATTCTGACCTAACTAAATAGAAAAAAAACCCTAACTATAACAAATACAAAAAATCTTAAATACCAAGGGAATTTTGAAGTTTTTGCTTTCTTCCTAGAAATGAGGAAGTTGGCCATTTAAGTTATTGCTCTCCATATACCACTCATTCATACCATTTACCTTAATTAAAAAAAAAAAACCTTCCTTCAGACAATGTTCAGTGCTCAATGAATAGTTGCTGTTCTATATTTAGCTTTGGCTTTCTAGTATTATCATTCCTGTTCATACATTTATAGGTAGCTTGCTTCTTTAACTTTGAAAACTCTACTCTGTAGGACAATCATACACACATGGAGATATGGACCGAGTCCCACTTTTAAACCTTAAGCATTAGTCATTGAATTTTACACCATCAAACCCAGTGGCCTGGTCTTTATAAAATGACCCAGCTATCCAGTGGTCATGAGCTATAAAAATTCCCAACAGTATCAGCTCAGCACCAATCAAAGATAAGAAAGGGCAACTGGCAGCTCTTCATTTTTGGTAGGCTATGCATGAATGGCTACAGGAAGAATTGGGGACCTTAAACTTCTACTCTTCATGGGAGGATGAAAAATCCTTGCAATCAGTTTGTAATTGACTGTGGAGAATAATGGATGTTGTACAGGATGGTCCTTAAGTTTATGCTTGGATTCAAAATATATGGACCAAATCCCATCCCACGATTTGTTGATTTTGTTTTCATTCTCGCTCTCTTTTTTTAATGTCAGATAAGCTCAGGGGCAAGTGAGTTTGTGAAGCCACTCTAAGAGACAAGAAATCAGCCTGAAGTAGATGGAAAGGCTCATAACCAAGCAAAGAAGATCTCAAAATTTAGAGCTTAGGCTGCTGCGAAAAGGGATTCAAAATTTCAACCTATCCTCAGTATCTGGAATGTCACTTGCCATATCTTACACAAATAGCAAGGGAGTTTTGAATGCAATATTTTAATAACTCACATAGGATGTTTTTTTAATATAAACATGAATACCTAATTTCTACAAAATTTCTCATTTTATTCAGAGTTAGGATGAAGTTTTACATTTCCTAGATATGCACTCACTCGGTTTGCCCAAATACTTATGATACTGATGTTTCCTCTAATGATGCCTAAAATGGTAAGAAGGGGGGAATATAAAGATGAGACAAATGGATCCGCTTGGCTCAGCCATAATCTTATTTCTCTTTTCAACCATTGAAATAATTTTTTTGTGTGGCATCACTACCCTGATGGGGGTAGGAAGTCCAGCCTTGCTTCTGGAGAGCTGCTGATGGATTTGAACCGTCAACCCTATGGGCTGCAGTCCTGCACACAACCACTGCACCACCGGGGCTCAAGCCAAAATGAATTGTTTTAAAATACATCATAAGAATGTACAGAGATTTTACCTACATAACCTTAGGAAAACGTAAGTTCATCTATCAATATTTTTCTCATATTTGATCAAGAAAGGAAAATCAGTAAATAGAACCTATTGAATTGATCCTGACTCCTGCAACCTCACCTGTGTCACTGTAGAGCTGTGGTCACTAAGGCTTTCAATGGCTGATGTTTCAGAATGAAATCACCAGGCGTCTTCCTAGGTACTCAGTGCAAACTTGAACCTGTAACTTTTCAGTTAGAGGCGGAGCAGATGAGCACTTTGCACCACACAAGGACTCCAATTCCACAGTAATCTATGGGCACATGCAGAGCCCTACACTAGTCTGACATTTCTTATATTTTTAAAGATGCTTGCCCGAATGCACATGATACTGATGCTTCCTCTAACGATGCCCGATATGGCAAGAAGGGGGGAAATATAAAGATGAGACAAACGGATCCAGCTCAGTCGCAATGAATGGATCTAAAAGCTACAGTATTTCACATTCAGACTTGAGTTTTGAAAATAGTAGTAAGCAACCTGAGAAGCAGAATGTACTTGCTGTCAGGAGATGTCATTGATGCAATGGTTGTACAAGTCAAAGTTGAAAGAAAATAGAGCCTTCAGAGGGCCAAACAATCTTAGACTTAACAATTTTGACATGTTTGACATAATCATAAACTCCTATGTGTTTTGTAACACAGAGATTTTAATAGAACAAGAGGCAAACATCTTACATTCTGCCATTTGAATTAAGGCCGAAGGGGAAAAAAAAACCTCGTGAGAATAACTGCTATAGAAATACGAAATGGGTTCATAAAAGCCCTAAATTCTTATTCTTGAAGTTATGGCAGTCACCTGTGTGTTAAAACTCTGGATTCCAGAAATTTCTCTCTCCCTTGTCCATAATCTCTGGTAAGGCAAGAGGTCCTTTCTGGGTAAACAAAGGAGGAAAACAAATATATACTAGATCATATATATATATATATATATGATTTTTTTGTTGTTATCATTGATTTATTTTCTTTGGTTGCTTCATTTTAGGAAGCTTTTTTTTGGGTACATATTATTACCTTTGCAGGTCTATCTAAATAAGATAGGCTGGATGAACAGCTGGAGGCGAAAATGACGGGACCGATGGTTCCGGGGTGTGGGCCATGGGAGAAGGGGAGGAGGGGGAAAGGAGATGGTGCTGACCAGCCCAGGGATAAGGGTTTATCAGATGATCCTAAATTAGAGACAAGGTGGATGAAAGAAGTCCATAGGGATTGAACAAGGATAATGTAACAGAGAGAGAATACTGTAACCCAATGGAGACTGAGTGTAATAGTGGGACAACAGGGAAGTAAAAGGAAATAGAGGAAAGTACCAGGGGTGAAGAGCATTTATAGAGGTTTAAATGCAGGCATATACTTAGGTGCATATATCTATATGTGACAATGGGGGAAATAGATCAACAAACTTATACATATAGCCTTAGTAGTAGAACAGTAGATGGGCATTGGACCTCCACTCAAGTACTTCCTAAATGCAAGAACACTTTGTTCTATGAAATTGGCATTCCATGATGCTCACCTTCCCAACCCGATCACTGAAGACAAAAGTGTGCATAAGCAATGGTGGTGAAGAAAGCTGATGGTACCCGGCTATAAAAAGATGTCGTGTCTGGGGTCTTAAAGGTTTGAATAAACAAGTGGCCATCCAGCTCAGAAGCAACAAAGCCCACATCGATGAAGCACACCAGGCATGTGGACCATGAGTTGTCAAAGGGATCAGTTATCAGGGTTTAAGAACTAAAAACCATAACATTGAATGCTCACTTTCCTGATATGATCACAGATGATAGAAGTGTACATAAGCAAATGTGGTGAAGAAAGCTGATGGTGCCTAGCTATGAAAAGATATGTCTGGGGTATTAACGGCTTGAATAAACAAGCGGCAATCCAGCTCAGAAGCAACAAAGCCCACATAAAAGAAGCACACCAACCTGTGTGACCACGAGGTGCTGAAGGGATCCAGTGTCAGACATCAAGGAACTAAAATTGTATCATTATAAATAGGGGGGAGTATAGATTGGTGACCCAAGCCCATCAATAGGTGAAGTGACATCCTCTTACAGAGGGGTTGCAGGAAGGAGATGAGCCAGTTAAAGTACAGTGTAGTAACAACAAAATATGCATCCTTCCTCTAGTTCTCAAATGCTTCCTCACACCCACTATCATGCTCCAAGTTCTATCAGACAAGACCAACTAGAACAGGGGTTGTCAGAAATATGGGGAATTTAGGATAGATATTCCCTCAGGACGAGTGATGGGAGTGGTGATACTGGGAGGGTGGAGGGAGGATGGAGTAGAAAGGGGGAACTAGTTTCAGGGTTTTACATATAACCTCCTCTCTGGGACATGGCCAACAGGGAAGTAAATGGGGGGACATATTGGACAGTGTATGATATGAAATAGCAATTTGTAAATTATTAAAGGGTCATGGGGTGGAGCGAGAAAGGGAAATATGGGGAGGTGGAACTGGGAGTCTAAGTGGAACGAAGATGTATTGAGAGTGATGATGGTAACAAGTGTGCAAATGAGATCTGCATACAATTGATGTACGTATGGATCGTGAGGGGAGGTGTATGAGTACCCTATAAAATGATTCATTACAAAAAAGGGAGGGGGGAGGAAAGAGGAGCTTTCTTTTTTTTTAAGAGGTGCTTATGGAAAATGTTTGGAAATGTATGTGTCAACTTGTGTGCAAATGTGCTTGATACAGATGATGTACTGGATGTTATGATAGCTGTGAGAACCCCCAATACAATTATTAAAAAAAAAGTTCTTTCAAAAATATACTGTATCTCAATATTGAGTGTATATTGTTCATTTGTCCTTTATTGTAATCATTAGCATAAGATACATTTTCTTCTTTCTTCAAGAGGAAACATAGCCAGTCTGCCAGTTGAATAAGTAGGCTTAGAAACAAAATGATCTTTGGATTTAAATTCTCACACTGCCACTTATGGGTAAAACTTACCTTAGTTCTTTATAGTTCCTATACCTCAATTCCTCATCTTTAAAATGGAGATAGTTATCATACCTAACTTACCTGGTCATTGTGGGAAAATTAAAATGTGAATGTTGATCTAAGGAGAGGCAATAGTTATGATACAGTGACCACTGATAAAATTTAGACATATACTCTTAAGAAGATGATTACAAGTGAGCAAACTGAGGCCTGAAATTTTGTATCCCACTTCCCTCAGGTTTAAACAGTGCTGGAGAGAGCTTCTAGAAGACTCATGATGGCTCTTGTGTTCATGTAATATCATTTTCAGGTGGAAATGGGAGGGTGGATCTACTATCTTCTCAAAGACTTGTCAGACTTTGCTTCTCTGATTTGTTTCGTGCAAGCAAGCAACACTGCACCACTTTCAGAAAACAAATGCTCTTCTTCTGAGTACTAAAACAAATAAAAATATGTAGCTGCAATTTTTTGAGAATTATCTTATTAAAGCTGAAAAAGTGCTTTAATTGGCTCAAAGATGCCTCCTCCATGCCCGCACACAAAGGAAACTATCCAACCTCTTGACAGTGATCTGGTTTACCAACAGTGAAGTGGAAAAGGTCTTTAAATTTTGGCCCCACTTCACCCCTTGTCTTGATTTAATCTGCCTAACCAACCCTTTCATCATTACTCTGAAATCTGGAAATATTGGTCATCACAAACTCTAGCTAATTTTGCAGACTTTGCCTCTTTAAGACTCATTGGCTATCATTCATAACCCAAGTAACTAGATATGTATAATTGTTCTATCTCATTACTTGTGCCCAACTTTCTCTGTCCAATCTGTTTCTTAGCTCTGGGATTTTGCTTCTTCTTGCTCTTGACTGAAATATTGAGATTTTTCATGTTTGCTATCAACTCTTGTATCTCGAAATCAACTCTTGTATCTCGATTGCTCTTGTTCGGTTCAATGCACCACTTGGGGGAACTAAAATTACCCTTGGATTCAGTATCTTGTTATTTTCTGCTGTGGAGTTGAGTCCAGGCTGAACATCAGAAACACTAAATTTCCACGTTACCTCACCATGTTATGTAAGCTAAGCTGGTGTCTGCTGAACTGTAAGTTATGCTGATGACTGATGCACTTGAGGTGCTTTGGTGAAAAATGAAACTGAATCTTTCACATGGAAGGCAAGTCTTCTACCACTGAATCACAGCTGCCTTATCTCTTGCCATATAAACTCACTGCTAAACAATCTAGCCTTGAATAGAGGTGCATTCTCACCGAATCTATTTGATTTAATTCAGTGTAATTAAATACCATTAAAGTACCCTGACTGCCAGTAATATATATCAACCAGTCCTACTTAGTGTATTATACAGCATTGATCAGACAAATAAAGGATTAATAATACATAATAAGGCTAAGATAATATATAGTACTATGAAACTGCCACTTCTTTTTTTTTCCTTCGAGTTCAACTCCAAATAAACTTTATCTTTCCAATTTCTATTTTCCCCTTAGAACCAGCTATCAAGCTTTTAAGCGTCCTTGTCACATAAAAGGCGAAGTTCTACTTTGAAATATTACAGGCATCTGACAACTGCTTTGGAAGCGGAGTAATAGCACTTCTCTCCCATGGGGTACATGGGGTATTTGATTTCTTTTTTGCCTATGTGGAAAGGGTGTGTACATGTAAGGTGTTCGTTTAAAAAGTGCTTCTGACACCGAGTCTTTGCAAAACCTAGATGATTTCTATCAGCGTACACTGATCTGAATGGCAAGTTTCACCTTCTCAACCCTGCACCTGCTCTATGTGCCATGATTTCAAGTGGCATATCCGTACACATTGGCTCCCACACGCACACTTTCGGACCCCTCCTCATGCCTTGCATGCTGGTAAAAACAGCACCAAATTGGTCAAATGTCTGCCCCACTGACATTTGATATTGTTCTGCCAGTTACTTCCCCAGAGATGGGGTTTCTACAGCAATAGACCCAGCAAGCTCCATTAAATCTCTTTTCCTGGGAGCAACCGATGCCTAGTAAGAGTCCCCAATGACTCTCTATTCTTTTCTGACTCATCATTTGCTCTTGCAGATGACTGCCTGGGCCAGTTCCCTCTCCTGCCTGCATTCTCTTGGGGCTGGTCTGCATGACCTCGCATTGTTAAACAGGTTACACTCAGATTTAGCTTGATGGACAGCTCAGAGCCTCTCCACCAGTCCTTGATCTTCGTGGTGATGACACTCATAGATCTGCTGGGATAGTGAGATGTGAGGTGACACTGTTAACCACTACCATGCCAGGGGGAAAGAAAATGCAAGCAGGGTGGAATGTACTAAAACTCTTTACTTGGAAAGCCGCTCTAATTGGTAGCTAAGGAATCTTTTTTCAGCTTGCAGGGCATGTATCTGCCAAATATCCTGAACTTGAAATGCTCTACTTTTTATAGGCAGGTCCCCAAACATATAAATATACTTAAACATTAATGGAAGCACTCATTATCAAAACTTTTGTATAATTAATACTTGCTTTAGTTTTTTTCTATAGCTGACTTCCTTTAATATCTTAAGTATATATCAGAGAATTTAGAACATGGATTCTGTATTCTATTGTAACTCATGTCCAAGAAAAGTAACCTGCAGCAAGTGCTAAAATTGTGACTACTTCACAATATCACTGCAAACATCCAATAAAACAATATCAGCAGCAAACATAATGATAGCACCAGACTCCTTATAAGTGGGCAATAAATGTTAATTTTCTGTATGGAATTATGTCTTGTCAATATATTGACAAAGTATATTTTGTCAACCATCAATCATAATGAATGAAAAAATGATTGAAATTGAGAAGGATTGCATCTTGTTTGAATCTATAATCAACATTTGTGGGGGCAGCAATGAAGAAATCAATGTATTGCATTGGACAAATCTGCTGCACAAGCTCTTGTTAAAATATTGAGGATCAAGGAGGTCACTTTGATGATTAAGATGCAGCTGACCCAAGCCATAGTTTTTCATTGTTTCCTATGCATGTGAAAATTGAACCGTGGATAAAGAAGGCCTATGCACAATCAATGTATTTGGAATATAGTGATAGTAATGAGTATGGAAAATAACGTGGATTGCTTGAATAAACAAATCTCTCTCAAAAGAAGTATGACTAGAATGCGGATGTGAAGATAGGGAGACTTTATTTGATGTACTTTTGGACATCTTATGAGGGGGCAACGGTCCCGGAAGTAAGACATCATGATTTGGTAAAGTGGAGGGGTGTAGAAAAAGAGGACCCTTGTCCAAATGGATTGACACAGTGACTGCAGAAATGGTTTCAAGTATGGCAAATGACTTGACAATGTTTCCTTCTGCTGTCCTAAGGATCATCAGGAGGCAGAAGCAACACGATAGCACCTAACGATAGTAACAAATGAAACTATTCTTGCAACGAATACTTAACTTTTCCCCCTCACAAGTACATACATTGTGCTTTCTCTCTGTAAAACTTTTGTCAAGAAGAGGTTTGTTATCAGTCTTCAAAAGGATTCATTAATCTAGCTCTGGGACTCTTTCTTTCTTTCTTTCTTTCATTCTTTCATGCCGCCAAAGGTACTCGTGCAATGACATTCTGCAAATCCAGTTGTGGACATGTCTTGCTCTCCCTATAGATTAATGCTCATTAGGGAAGAGCAGATTTTATTTAGCTCTTGTAGCTATTACAGTAAAACCACAGACCTCAACATTAAGCTGTTCTAGAGGAAGCATCAAGATGTGATGCAGTCGAGTTCCAAAATAAAGTTTTCCCAAAAGAAATAACTAAAAATGAATTAATCCATTCTTGACCATGAAGTTTTTACCCCAAGCTTGTCTTTTTATATAAAACATTACACAGAAATGTTTAAGTAAATAAGTTCAGAGGTAATAATATAATTTAACTAAGAAAAACAACACTAAAAAAGTTGTTTTAGCAACTGCAGTATACCCTATATCTTGATATTGATGAGGATCTGGATCTATGGACATGAATGTGAACAGGATGGGTGGAGAGAGAGAGTCGTTGTTTGGAAGGGGACTCCCCGTCCATAAAATCGTCCAACGGCTGCTTTTCAGGAGGCTTTCCTCCCTTCTTTGCCTTTTTTCACTAGGACCTGGTTGACTTTCTCTAACAAAAAATAAAACAAACAAGCAAACACTTGTCTAATGTCATCTGCTGTTAGCGTTTCCTTAACTGTGTTCTAATATGGTTTACTAACTAAATTATCATCAACAATGTTGCTAACACGGTTAACTAGTTTCTTATAATGATGATTCTTTTCAAAAAACGCTTTCTTAGGACCCAGCTTTTTTTTTTTATCTAAAAACAATACAAAAAACTCAAATGAAGAAAATCATAGCAAAACACTTGAAACACACCTGCAAAATGTTTAAACAATGGGTACTAACAACACAATCTAATGCCATTTCAACCAAACACGAACTGCTTTGGTTTACAAAAATCACAAGCATTGGATCAAATTCCAATGTTTCGTTCCATTTCTGATGCAAAATGTTCTCAACATTTCACGTTGGAATCAGATTATGTTGAGTACCGGGGTTCTACTGTACTTTCTGTTCTTTTTTTATTTTTTTAATTTTTTGTGGTGACTTGAGAGAAGATATATGAGCAAATCATTAGTTTTATATTCAACAACCCTTATGCATTTTGCTTCATTGCAAAATCCTCGGTGTAATGTTATTTAGTCTGTGTCCACTTTGTTTCCTCTTTCACATCTCCATCTTTCTCACTCCTTCTGAACCAGCGCTCCCCTTTTCATCTCACAGAGTTGATTATTCAAATATATCTCCCTCAGGACCTGTGCTCTTTTTTCTTTCTTTCCTTTTTTTGCATTTCTTTTCTCTCTTGAATGTTTATGATTGGGGAAAGCAGAAGCAGTCTTCCTCAAGGCAGCCCCGAGAAGCTGAAACCAACAGAAGCGTTGGGCATCTCCACCTTCTCTCATCCTTTCATTGGAATTACGTACATCTTGTTGGAGAAGCAGCTCCACCCAATAGCCAGCCACGCCTAAGGTTTCCAGAGCTGTAATCCTTATCAAAACAGGGTCCTACACTTTTCTGCCAAGGCTGGTGTTTTGAACCACCAAACTTCTGCTCTGATGCTAGGAGCTTTAATCGTACTGCCAACCAGGACTTGTTTAATAATAACAACAGTAATAATAAATCTTGGGTTTACCATCGCTTTGAGTCAGCTTTGATCTTTTCAGAGCCATGGAAAATTAGGAGGTTCTTGGGCTTGCATTGCCTCGTCAGGCAAAATTGTGGGGGGCTCACCTTTTCTTTGAATCCTTCTGACTTTTGAGGCCTTCGCCCAGATTTAAAGCATTGAAAGAATTGATTTGAACTCATATTTGGAACGACCTTCCACTAAGTGAAAATAATGGAGCGAATACATGAAAGGAGACAGCAAAGAGTCCTAGACTGGATAGAAACAGACGAGGTACTTCTCTCAGTCACAGAAGTAAGGATGTCAAAAAACTCACTAACCAAGGTGACTGGAAATAATAGATGATTGAAATATAATTTGGCGATGGAAGTAAATATTAAGAAATCCACAATGAACCAAATATCAACATATAATGTGTTTTTAAGGCCCTTTGGGATGGAGTAGAAATATATTTGTGGCAAAGAAAGAGTATGCCAGGAAGGAAAGTGAATGGATATCTTCCATCAACAATATTATGTTTTCCAAGCTTATCAAATATTTAAAAGCTGTATCTAACATCATAAGGAGCCCTGGTGGACTGGCGGTTATGTGTTGAGCTGATAATTGCAAGGTCAGCAGTTCAAACCACCAGCTGCTCTGTGGAATGGAAACAGGGCTTCCTAATCCCATAAAAAGCTACCGTCTGATAAACTCTTAGGAACAGTTATACCTTGTCCCTCGAGATCACCATGAGACACATTCAATTTCATGACAGTAAGTTTGATATTTTTTTTAATCTAACAGCAAAAATAATATAGGAATTAATTTATCCAGAACAGCAGTTTTCAACCTGTTGAATACGACCCCTTTGGGGGATTGAATGACCTTTTCACAGGGGTCACCCAATTCAGAACAGTAGCAAAATGACAGTTATGAAGAAGCAATGAAAATAATTTTATGGTTGGGGGGGGCTCCCCACAACATGAGGACTTGCATGAAAGGGTGGCTGCATGAGGAAGATTGAAAATCACTTGTCTAGAACATCTTAATTGTCTTAAAACTATATCATCCTCCAGGATTCCTCTAAGCAAAGGAAGGAGTAAGTACAGAAAGAGAAATTCATTGCATATATATTATCCTGTGATCCTATGAACTTCATAACACCTATCAAATTATACATTTTTACAACCAATTGCTCATGAAAGCACCTGAAAAAACTAGTTGTAAAGCAAAAGCTAATAAGAAGTAAAACTAAAATTTACAATAGAGCCCATTTGTTTTAAAGCCCCCTTTTCCCCATTCTGTTTTGTGAAAGCTTCAGTATCTTTAGTTTTGGGCTCTTAACTCCAGGGTTAGCAATTTCCAAGGTTCACACTCTTGGAAACTCACAGGGGAGGTTCTTCACTGTCTGACTTGGTCACTGCCTCTGGGACAGTGAGTTTGGATTTGGTTTTTAACTTCTTCACTTATAAGATGGTAACATTATTCGTTAACCCTTATCAATGCAATTAACTGTTGAAACAATTTGATTATAACCAAGACAATTCAGAAATATATAATCAATTTGTTGTTTAATTCATATAATAAACATGTGCACTACCATCAAGTTGATTGCAGCTCATCACTACCCTAGACGACAAGGTAGAACTATCCCTGTGGGGTTCTGAGACAGGAACTTTGCACTGTAGTACAAAGCCTGGCTTTTTCCCGCAGAAGAGTCAGTTTTTTCAAATTGCTGCTGTTCTAGTTAGCAGCCTACTGAGCCACCACTCCTTCACTCAGCTTCCTTTAACTCATAACCAGCCATTTTTTTAGTATTATATAGGCAAGTACTTTCAACTAGAATGCTGCAGGAAAAATTACTAGAATATCCAAATTATTTCACAGAAAAATCTCGAATATTGCTGCTTTTACATATGAAGCTACCTGTTTGAATTGATACTTTCATAGATATTCAGATGCTGGTCACTTGAGAGGCACGACCAACCAAAAATAAGTATCGCTATTTCTTCTAAAATTAATAAGAATAGCAACTTCATTATGCATTTGCTGTTGTTCATTTTGAAGGCAGCGGCTTCATAAAGTTTGTAGGAAACTTCCATTATCCTTTAATTTATTTTTAATGAACTATTTGAAATCTCTTCATACTTTCCGTGGAGTCATACAAACTTTTGCTTCCTTTTGCTGTTAGATATTTGGCCCATGATTTTAAATGAAGCATCATATCTTTATAGCCCCCTATGTTCTCCCCAACATTTTTGTTGGCATACAGTCACATATCAGACAATGCACTAACTCAGTCACAACAAGAATAATTGTATAATCCTCACCCCCGTTTCAGAACATTTCCTTTAATCTTGTGCTCATTGTTATTAGCTCCCCATTCTCCTCCAAACCCCCCTGCAGACCCAATTACTGTGTTGATAGAGTTCCCAATATGGATCTCATATCCGGAACCACACTGAAAAGCGACAAAACAAATCTAACAATAGCAAACACATGTTTGTTTTTCTTTTCATCTTTTAGTTCCCAAATTTAATCTGTAGTTGATGACTATCACCATTTTCCTTTGTTGTTTATTGAAGTCATCAACAGACCTCACACTAGACTGAATGACAACTGGAAAATAATCTTAATTTCCAGAGAAGCCCATTGGATTTCTTGAGTGAATGAGAAATTCATGTACATGGTAGGAGGCAGCAGAATTATGCATTTATCTGATAACTTAATTATAATAATAACTTATGCCAGCACATGTAAAGAAGGGTCTTTTGTAGTGAACAGCTCTGGTAGGTAGTTTATTATTTATTAATAGAATGACTTAGTATTCCATTTTAGATGCTTTAGTACAAGAGACGATCTAACCTTGCCTGAATAATTACTAATGGGTTGTTAATAGCTGTTATGCTGTTAACATGTCTATTAACTTCTGTACATTAAAATTGTAGTGGTGACCTCAGGTGAGCAGGTCTCTGGTTATGGGGGTATACTTGAGCAAGCAGAATCAAAATCAGATGCTCAGAGAGGTTATTTTAAATATATTTCCCTTGTGGAAATTCTTAAGTCAAAAGAAACATTCATTTGAGTATCTGGGCTTGATATTCTTTCTCCCTTTTCTCTTTCTTTCTTTCTTTGTTTCTTCTTACATATATGCCTGAACAGGAGAATGTAAGCCAATATTGCTGAGTGGCTATAACAAACATGGACATCAGGAACACAACCTGGCTATAAATCTTCACTCCTTTACTTGCAAAACTATTTACTGAGATTTGGGCAAGCAATTTGGCCACTGTGAAACTCATTGTCCTAACAGAGAAATACTGTTTGATACTTATCCAGTCGTATTATTGAGAGAACTAAATGTGATCTCAAGTATGTTATGGGAAAATATGTATTACATATAAATATGAAATGTTTTGTATCCCAACTTGTCAGAGAGAATATTTTAATTAGTAGCCCAACTTTCAAGTCTCAGATTCCTGATTCACCTCTGCCAAAGAAACCTTTCGTGCTAATGAATAAGCTACGACAGATTGAACTTAAGATTTTGTAATAAATGAGAAAGACTTAGCAAAGATGTTAAGCCAATAAATGTTTAAATAACAACAAAACAAAATCAGGCAAGGAAAATAAAATGAGTCATGGAAAAAGGGGGCTTTCAAATGGGTGTTCCATGAGGCACTGGAATAAAAAAATTGAACTTCTTTTATTTCATATTATTTTCTTTTAGGTGACTGTGGTGGTAATGTACATGAAGTCAGTTTCATGATTGGGATGTAGGGGTGGAGTCTAGCCTGCAATTCTGGAGGTAGACAATGAGTAGCTAATGAGGCCTCTGTGTGGGCCTGGCTTTCTCCTGAGAATTCTGGGAAGTCTAACAGTATTTTCCTCGTGGAGATGACAGACCATCTTCCCAGTTTTTGGAAATCGCTCCACTGACAAGACGACAATGTCCAAGGAACCAGAAGAGCTGGAGAAGAAGCCATACGGCCTTACCCTGATGGAACCAGACCTCTGAAGCTGGAGAAAACATGTGGAGACTCCTGCCCATGCTGAGATGCTTCTACTGCCAATGAATGCTGCTGGTGGACCCTGAGCCCTGGAAACAGGGAGTCATGAGGGGACCCCTAACAGAGCCCGGACTCTTCACCCGCTAGCCTGTGGAGTCAGAAGGGGACTTTATAGAGTGGTATCGGACTTATGACTTACAACTGGACTGGGTTGGGATGTTTTCTCATTCTACTCCTCTTGTATGTAGACCTTTCCCTTATATCCATATGCCTGTCTATGAATTTGTTTCTCTAGTCTACCCAGACTAACACAGTGAGTAAACTCTGAAAATTTTATATGATATAACTAAGAATTCCATTTGGTGGCTATTACAGAATAAGGTAGATAAGAATTACTGAAAAAATTATATGATAAGATTTTATGATAAGAATTTTAAAATAATGATGATAATCACAATGATTATCATCATTATATCTGTAATAGGATTCCAATAAATGCTTCATTTAAATAGGTATGTGCTATGGACATATAATTAGAGACTTTCATGATTGGAAAATTTAGAAAAAAATGATATGTTACTTTCCTTTTCTTATGTGGATGACGTCAGGAGATATTTATTATGAAAAATAGTGGAGGAATTTTCTATTTTGGATGAGATCACAAATTAGCATGCACTGTCCAGCCCTGTCCCCACAATCAACCCTGGAGAAATAAAGAAGGGAGGATGAAAGCAAGAGACTTACAATAAAATATGATGCCATGCACAAGCTCTGGTTTATGTGCTGCAGAAAGGAATGAGGACTGAGACATTTAAGAAATTCGAAGTCGTGAAGAGATGAAGCATTTGAGCAGCTATATCTCTACCTCTCTATAGAAAGTCTAATTATGTCTGTTTGTATTGAAGGGGTAATATGAAAACAGCATAAAAGTACTGTTAGGGTAAATGGTTGGTGAAGACAGGGCTTGGTTATTCACTCCTTTAGCTCCTTCCTTCCAAATCCCCTGGCTGGTAGACTACAGCTGTATAAAGAATCTCTTGACAAGAGACTTATTGTGAAGCCTAAAATTTCTAAAAACTTACAGATAATTTTCATGCTGACAGAGCATTCTTTGAGTGAGATAGGTCATTCTGCGATATCTTTGCTCATTCCTTGTCTGAAGTTCAGAAGTAAAGCAAATTAGACCTTTGGTCATTATTCATCATCAATAAGCTAGTCATATGCTCTAAAGACATATCTTTGCTCATTCCTTGTCTTAAGTTCAGAAGTAAAGCAAATTAGACCTTTGGTCATTATTCATCATCAATGAGCTAGTCATATGCTCTAAAGACTAGATTTCTGAAGGCCACAGATACTTTACAAAAATAAGAAGTCAAGCAGATGACGCTTTAAAATAAATACACAATGGACTTATGTATTGTGATAAGAATTGTATGAGCCCCCAATAAAAGGATCTAAATAAAATAAAGTCTACTAAGCCATTGGAAAATAAATAAATACAACTAAGTACACTCAAAAAGGAAAGATAATGGGTTATGAATCCAGAAAATGAAGTGTTAAGTTAGAACAAGGTCTTAAGTTAGAAGTAAACTCTCTGCCATTCAGTTGATTGTGCCTCATAGCAGGGCGTGGTAGAACTGTCCTCTGGGTTTCCCAGTTTAACTCCTGACCGGAGTAAAAGGCCTAATCATTCTCCCCCAGATAGATATCACAAATACAGCTGAGTCCTGGTGATGTAGTGGTTGTGTGCAGGACTGCGGCCCACATGGTTGATGGTTCAAATCCAGCAGCAGCTCTCCAGGAGCAAGGCTGGGCTTTTTACTCCTACCAGGGCAGTGATGCCACAAAACAAAACAAAACAAAACAAAACAAAAACAAGATAGCACAAATATCTCAGAGGACAGAGCTGAACATAGATTAGAAAAGTGGAAACTAAAATAAACTTTAAAAATCCTTGGACAATTCAGGACCTAAAAGAAGATCACAACTAGGAATTGGAATGCTTGGGTTAATTAAAATAAAAATACCAAGTAGAAATTGATAAGGTCCTAAAATGAATTGAAAATGTAAAATAAGAAATATTTGATGGAACAATAAAGATACATTTTACAAAGCTAAAGGAAGGTGAAAATTCTAAAACATAAATTTATGTGGTTCCTACAGTAGAAACCAGGACTGATAAAAGCAAAATGCATACATCAACATAGTATGGTGAAATATGAGAACATAAAAGACACACACAAAATTTAAATAACTTCAGAGAGAAAACAATTCAAGTATAAAGAAATAAACATCAAGCTGGCATCATACTTTTGACAGAGTTATCTGTGGTCAGACACCTCTGATAGTTTTTCTCAGGACTATGCGAGGCAGGACCATTATTTCTTGGTGGCGCAGGGGTGTGTCCACCTCAAGTTCTGAACTTTGAAGCCACCAGCAGCAGAGGGGGTCACTGTCCTCCAGGCGAGTTACATTTTCAGAAATCTACAAGGGCACCCATGTCCTGAAGCATGTGAGACGGATTCCATTCCTCTACAATTTAGTTAGTTGGCCTTAAAAGACGGCCACACATTCTTTGGCATTTACTAAAGCGAGCAATGAGATTTATTTTCTTCTCCTCACATCTTGGCTGGTTTTACTGACTGCTGACAACTAATTTAATGTGGCAGAGATACTTGGTATCTTCTAAGACAAGGGAAAATTAATTCTTGCAGCATCCTTCTTGGGTGCTTGGCATATCCCAAATATCCATATCTTGGAATGTCAAAATCTCCCTTTGAACCTTCTCTAGAATCAGCCGCTATTCTGAAAAAAAGTGAAGCATCAATGGAGGAAGTCTGCTCAGCTCATCTCCTCTAGTCAAATTCGATCATTTTGTCATGCTCACAAGACACGCATTGATAAGGGAAGAAGACACCTTGGAAGAGAACCTATCAGTCGCAAATTCTTAATTCTACATTGTGGGAGTCTCCAGGCACTCTGCTCTAGCTGAGGCTGCAGTCATCATGAGGCAACGGAGAATCAGGCTCACTTTGGTCTTCATGAGTTCATGAAATGCAGATTCTGTGGACATAATGCCTAATACAATTATGGTTTTGTGTCACCATTGCTGAGTGTTATTAATTTTCCAATAGTAGATAAATGGAAGACTTAAAGTGTTCTTTTTAAGAGATGCTTTTTAAGTGAGTATTTATCAAATATGCCTTAATCATTTAATAACTTTCTTGCTTGCTGTGTTAGTCTGGGTAGACTAAAGAAACAAATCCATAAACATGCATATGTATATAAGGGAGATGTTTATATGCAAGAGGAATAGAACTTTGAGAAAGCATAGCAACCCAGTCCAGTTCAAGTCTAAGTCTGATATTAGCTTATATATCTGATACCAATTCATTAGTCCTTTTCAGACTCACAAGGCACATGCAATGATGCCAGGACAATCACAGGTCAGTGGGTGCAGAGTCTTGTCAACACCGGCAGTGGTCTCTTTGTGGCTTCTCAAGCATCTCAGCACTGGCAGGAGTTTCTAGATGGCTTTTCCAGCTTCTGAGGGCTGGTTCCATCAGGTGAAGCCCATGTGGCTTCTCTTCCAGTTCCTCCAGTCTCCAGACTTTAGGGTCTATAGCATGCTGCTGGGTTGCCTTATCAGTAGATCGGCTCCCAGAGACTGAGTTGATGATCTCTTATCTCCATGGGGGAAATATCGTGAGGTCTCCCAGAATTCTCAGAAAAAGCCATGTCTACACAGAGATCTCATTGGCCGTGTCCAGACTGACAGGCTAGCCTCCACCCCTACACTCTTGGTCCTGAAATTGACACAGATCAGCGATGCCACACTTGCTCAGGATGAAAGTTTGTGCAAGATAGACATTGTCACCAAATTCATAAAAATGTCAACATTTTTGAATTGTATCAGGAACACAGGAAGGACTTTAGTAAAATGTTGCAGAGCATATTCTCTCTGGGTTCTCTCTGCTACTCTCTCTTCTCTCTTGTACTCTCTCTCTCTCTCTCTCACACAAAGACACATGCATGCATATTTACTGCAGTAGTAGATGGAACTTAAAAGATATAATGAGCTAATTCATCATATAAATATTGAAATGATTGCTTGCCTCCTTACTCTCTGCGATCCTACTTTATTTTGTTTTTCCCCTTAAATTATGCTCTTAATGTTACTAGTCCTAGCCTTCTACTTAAGTTTCTGTTAGTATAAACACATGCACACCTACAACATACATTATATAGCTATCTCAAATATATTGTATTGCATATGAGTTCAATGCTTTCTTTAAATAACTATAAGAAATTTGAAAAAGAGCAGGTGATTATATCGATAAAACTATTATCATGTAGTGGATGCGTTTTTTGTTGTTATTGTTGTTTTCTTCAACAGCATTATCAAAATGAATGCCAGAATTCCAGACAAACACTCGGTCAAGCGACTAAGGTTCAAAATATTCTGGGACTTGCTTTAAATTTTGAGTTTACTGAATCCAATCCCTTACTTTACAGCGGGAACAATTGAGCCCAGCAGGCACGGAAACCACATGGGTCACGCTCTCAGGGGTAGCGCAGAGCAAGCTAAATTCTGTAAGGTCAGCAGAGGTTCTGCCTAACCCAGAGGATCCCTGGCATCCATTTCAAATTCTTCTCCTCAGCCCTGGCACCAATTTTGGTCTCCATATGTCTGTGCATACATAGAAGCTGAGGCAGAGAAACTCCCGAGAATTGCCAAGACCCTAGATCCTGAAAACAGTTGCTATATCTTGTTGCTATGACAACCCAGTCAGGAATGTACCTAGGTGCCAGACTTGTATGTTTTGAGGGGTGGGTGGGGGGCGTCTCAGGGGAACATGAGAGTAAGACGATAACTCTTACTGTTACCTGGAGACAAGCCTTTCCTGCCCTGTACCACTTCCAAGGGCAGGCCAAGACTCCAGGGATTTGACTGATGAAACTGCCGCTGGTTTTATTTCCTTTTAGAGACAAAGGGGCCTGATAAATGTGGTGCTATGAAAAGGAGCCTGAATTCGCTGACGTGTCCAGAAAAACTTGTGATTGTTTTAGCCCCAAACTTCCTCTGCATTTGGAGGTCCCCTGCTTTATTTCGCCCCTACTTGTTTTCTAGTGGAGCATCTGCTACTTCCTGCCGCGGTAGCGTTTGTGCTGTTCACGTGGCTGGACTCTGAGTCCAGATTGAGCATGAGGGACTTTTCTGAATGGTGCTGAGGAGAGGCTTAATTAAAAGAGAGGAAGACGTTCTGGTGAGTGGGAGCATGGCTGGGCGTTTGAAGCCACCTAAAGTGCCAGCCTCTCGCTAGGTGCCACCCTCTCCTTCTGGCAGGAGAGCACCAGCCAAATTCAGCATGTACACGATGCGTGTCATCTGGAACTTCTCAGAAGGGCTGGGCTGTATCATTCTCCCACAATTCATCAACCTGGGTAGAAGGATAGAATAATGATCGCCAACGACCAATATCACGCTTCTGTTGTGTCAGGTCTTATTCGAAGCAACTTTATGCTTTAACTTCATGTCTCAACTCATTACTTTTTTTTTTTGTAATAACACAGTAAGAGAAGATAGAGGTACCATAACCTGGCTAAGGACACCGAACTGAAGTGAAAGTATTAAGTTTCAAATTCAGGTAGAGCCTGGTGTTTCCTTCCTCACGGTACATACTCCTGTCTTGCGCAATTCTCTGTCCAATCGCCACTCCTTGGATGGGATGTATATTCATTACCAGATGCGTCCCAAGTTTCATGGACTTCTGCTCTATTCCAAAATTTCTTTGACCGCCATCTCCCTCTGTCCTCATTGTACACAACTGTCTTAGTGAAGGCAATAATTCTTCCTTGAATGGAAAATCCGACACTCACATATGTGTTTCCCTGCGACCCGTTTGTTTTCTTTAATCTCTTATCTGTCTTGCAACCAGAGCCACCTATCTAAAATGGATTTCATATTTTCCCATTCATACTTTGAAACCTGGCCATGTTTCCCCAAACCTCAGATTTTCAGGAGATTCCTGGTGTTTTATGTACACATCTGCTTTTTACTATTATAGCTATTTTTTCTAGCCTACTTCTTACTTAGTTCAAGCCTGAATTTAGGGTTTTTCTTCTTTATTTTTATACTTTTGGCATATGTGGTTACTATTAGATGTAACCAAGTTGGTTTCAACTCACAGCACCTCTCTGTACCATAAATACTGCTCAGTCTCTTGCCCACCTCCGTATGGTCGGTAGGTTTGCAACCACTGTGTTAATCCTTTTGATGATGGAATTCTTTATTCCACTTCATAGTGACCCTAATGACCTTTTCCAGGTACTGATCCCTCCTGGTACCACGTTCAAAGAATATGAGATGAAGTCTCACCATCCTGGTTTCTAAGGAACATTCCAGATGTACTTCAAAATCATATTTGTTTGTTACTCTGGAAACCCGTAGTGCTTTTCAAAATATGGTGCCTGGACCTCGAAATGAGTGCATCAATTCCTCTGTCATCTTCCTTATTCTCTGCCCTCTTTCACAAGCAAATAAAAAGGCCACGATATGGGTCAGACACCCATTATTCCTGATATATGGTAAGTGTAACTGAAGGAAAAGAAAGATATATTACTCAGTATGGTGGCTAGATAGGTCTTAGAAACTGTAATGATAAAGTTTTTGTAAACCTACTTCTCAGATTACTGTTATAAAACATGTATTCGTCTATATATATATGATTTAAGGACATGAACACGGCAGTCATAATTAGTATACTACTCCAGACACAGATTCCTCAATCACAAAACAAATGAATTTCAGTCCCAGTTATGTAATCATTGATGGAAGCTTTCTGCTATTTCCAAAAATGAATACCTATATCTTATTTAAATATGAAATCCATGCTTGCTCTACTGTGTAAACATTTCTATTACCACTTTTAACAAAATTCACTAATGTCATATATCATAATATAGCTCATTGGAGAATATTGTTTTATAGCCACAATCAATATCACTCACATTTGTTGAGCTTCCCAAATGCTGGGAGTCACACATTAGATAGTTGAGGAAGGACATGTCTTCAATGTCTTAGAGAGAATTTCCCAAGTCACTCATGGTGCCTTCTTCTGTTCAGCTACCTAACTGGCCTCTTTGGACTTCATTGTTTCCCGTGTTGATAGGTCAGTAGCTTAGATAGGGATTGGATTCCTCCTCACTTCAACTTCATTGGTTCCACTTTTGTTCTAGCCTTTTCCATCTCTTATTGGAAAGTTCAATACCCCCTTAATTAGTTTTCCTTCTTGCTGTCTTATCTCCTTCTTTGCTTTCTCAGAGTAAGCACAAAAGTTTCAGAGTGGTAAGGTGTTCTATTTAAAAGCAAGACAAAAACTAAAGCTCATCATGCAAGAATTTTCAACATGAAACCCTTTAAAAATAAGAATTGTCTGCTTTGACACTTTCCCAATGCCAGGCAAAGAGCTTGCTGTGGAATGAACTGTTACCCTCAAGAGAAATGTTGAAGTACTAACTTGTGCACCAGAAGGAAATGGGCTTTGGGGTCAGGGCATGGCATCCTATCAGACCCAACCGGAAGATATTCCTAAAGGTCAAAAAACTGACCTTGAACTATTTATAGGCATTTCCCTCTCTCTCTCTTTGTTTTGCTTTTGACTTTGACTTTGTCATTTTGTTGTTCCTGTAGCTGTTTTCTTTTTCTGCATTGCTTTGTTTGGAGCTGTCTTGTTTTCAGGTGCAGAATATAATCTCTGTATATCTATCTAGATGAGAGAGGCTGGATAAACAATGTGGAGAAGGAAACAATGGGGCCAATGTTTTGGTGGAGGAGTGTGAGAGAGGGGAAGGTGGGAAGTGGGGGAGAGGAAGTGGTGTTCACCAATCCAGGGACAAGGGAATACTGAGAGATTCAAAACCAGTGGCAAGGAGGATAGGCCTGATAGGGACAGGTCAAGGGCAATGTAACTGGCAGGAATTGCTGAAATCCAAATGAAGCATGATAGTGGGACAAAAGGAAAGAACAAGGAGGCAAAGGACATTTATACAGGACTAATTACAGACATGCATATATGTAAATATATTTATCTAGGATGATGGTGAAATAGGTCTATATGCATACATATGTGTGTGTGTGTATATATATATGCTTAGTATTAAGGTAGCATATGGACATTGGTCCTCCACTAAAGTACTCCCTCTATACAGGAACACTTTTTTTGATTAAACTGACATTTTTCATGCCCACATTCCCTAAACGATCGCTGAAGACAATTGTGTGTATAAGCAAGTGTGGTGAAGAAAACTGATGGTTTTCTGATGGTGCCAGGCTATAAAAAGATATAGTGTCTAGTGTATTAAGGGTTTGAAAGCAAGCAAGCAGCCACATAGCTCAGAAGCAACCAAGTCCACATGGAAGAGGCACATCTGTCTGTGTGAGCAGGAGGTGTTGAAGAGATCAGGTATCAGATGTCAAACAACAAAAAATATATCATTGTGAATTGGGGAGTGGAGATTGGGGACCCAAGGCTCATCTGTAGGCAACTGGACACCGCATTTGAAGAGGAATTGCGGGGAGGCGATGTCAGTCAGACTGCAGTGTAGCGTGGATGAAACACACAACTATCCTCTAATTCTTCAATGCTTCTTCCCCCCCTCCACACACACACACACACACACAATCACAATTCCAATTCAACCTTGCAAATGGACTAGAATGGAGGGTGTGGTATAGACAGGATACAGACAGGATCTGGAAACACAGAAAATCCAGGGCAGATGATCCCTTCAGCACCAGTGGCAAGAGTATCGCTACTGGAAGGTTGGAGGGAAGGTGGGGGAGATGGAGGGAGGGTAGAAATGGGGAACTGGTTACAAGTTGCCACATGTAACTTCTTCCCTGGGGGATGGACGAAGGGAGACATCAGGCACTGTAAAATATCAAATAATAATAAGTTATAAATTATCAAGGGTTCATGAGAGAGGGGAGAGTGGGGAGGAAGGGACAAATGAGGAACTGATACCAAGGGCTCAAGTAGAAATAAAATATTTTGAGAATGATGGCAATAAATGCACAAATGTGCTTGAGAAAATGGATGTATGTATGGATTGTGATGAAAATTGTATGAGCCCCCAATAAAATGATTCAGAAAAAAAAGATAAGGAGAGATAAGCAGATTAGCAGAAGAAGGATGTTTTCTTGTGTAAACACATCTCCAAGTCAGGGAAACAAGTGAGTCTGGGGGCTGAGGATGGGAATGGCATGAAATGATATCTCTCAAAGTTGCAGAGAGACCTCATGCCAATGACACCGCCCTGATTTTGGACTTGTATCCTCCAGAAATGTATAAAACAAATATCTATTTCAGATACAATCACCCTATAGTATTTTGTTATGGTGGCCCTGGGAGTTGGAAACCTAGTCCATATTCTGTGCTTCCATATTCCACCCCAAAAGCCAAATCCCCTTCTAGCTAGTAGACTCTGTTTCATGGTAATCTTAATCAGGGTGCCCCAGGCCGTTAATCTTTATGACAGTAGGTAGCCTCATGATTCTCTAGCAATGTGGCCGGTGTGTTTGAACCCAAGACCTTGCGACTAACAGTCAAATGCCTAAGTTATAGGAGTATCAAGGCTCAAAGCTTAATATCCTCCAGGTTGGATCATCATGGATATTTTAGGGAGAGATTATTATCCTGAGTTCCTAAAGGCAGTAGCTGTATGTCACTTCATTTCCATCCTTGCATCCAATTCCTCCTAGTGCAGGTTCAATAAATAGCTGTTGAATCAGCAATAAGTATCGCTGATTCATAAAATATTACAGTGTGCATAGAATTGTCCATGAACTAAAAAAATATGTTAGGAAGGCCAACTTAACAAAAAATTCAGACATAAAAGTAGACTGAGAAAATTTAGGTTGGATTGAATCCTTAAGAAAATGATATTTGAGTAATATTTGAAACAACAGAGAAGCTGGTAAAGGAAAGGAGAAAAATAAATAATTATTCTGCTTGTTTTCTGTGATCCATTTGAAAGAATGGACATTGGCTGGTTTAACTGTGATATAAACACAATATTCCAAAATGCTGTTATTGGAAAAGCAATGTGATAAAATATTAATCAAGAAGAAATAGTATGATAATATAGGCAATGATAGTTAATGTTCTTTTTGCTTGTCTGTTTTTTGGGGCATCACTGCCCTCTGGTGGTGGGAGTAGGAGGCCCAGCTTTTGCTCATCTGGAACCACTGCTGGGATTGAACCTCCATCCCAGTGGGCCACAGTCCCGCGCACAACCACTACACCACCCTTGTACAAGTGCAGCCCCTGTAGTTAATGTTCTTGAACAGGGCAGAAATTTGAAAAACATGGCAATTAAAAATTACTTATTATATCAATTATTGCTTCCATAAATGTACTTCTGTGCTTCATTTTGGCCGTTACATAATCTGATGTCAATTTGAGAGGATTATGAGTGAAGGGGTTTGAGTCTGGCCTGGCAATCAAGATATAACCAGTAAGGCCTCTGTGTAAGGATGCCTTCTCCTGAGAATTCTGGGCACCCCTATTTTCCCCCCTAAGGGCTAGAAAACACTTCTCTATCTGATCCCTCCCTGAGATGACACTCTACTGACAAGACACATGGCACGATGCCCTGAGAAATGGAGAAGGAACATGGACCCATCCGGATTCGACCCGACCTCTGCAATCAGAAAAGCCATGTAGAGACCCGCCAGCACTGAGATGCTTCTACTGCCACTGACTTCGCATCCACTTGTCTGCGATCTCCTTGTACCCAGTGTCATTGCATGAATGTCTAAAGTCTGAAGAGGACTCTAGAGAAAAGTATTGGACATATGGGCTAATATTGGACTGGGATGGGATGTTCTTTCAATATTCAATTTTTATTATATATAAACCTCTTTCTTATTTACATATGAGTGTGTATGAATTTGTTTTTTCTAGCCTACCCAGACTAAACCATTCATATACTGGGGAACATAACAAAAACAGTAAAAAATAAAAACAAAACAGAAATATAGATGAAGAAAAAAATACCACTGGCAATATTAAAATAAGCTCGAGAGAAAAATCTGTCATGGAACAAACCCAGAATATTTGATCCTAGAGCAAGTCCAGGGTGGATCAAGAATAAGGTCAACTGACCAGGTATCATATTATTTGTGGGAGAAGGAACCTGAGAGAATTTGGGGAGTAAACACTGAATATGGGACCAGGGAGAGAACACTAGAACTGATGGTGATGTTGTATATACAACTCGTTTTTAAAACAACTTAACTATGTAAGTATATAATATGTGGATTTTATATCAGCATAATGATTTTACTATTAAAGGAACCATTTTGCTATTTTTAAAAAGCAATATTACTTAGCAGCAGTCAGCAAGACAGAATATAAAAGACTTTAAAAACAGAGCAAACAGATCAATAACTATTGCAAACTCTTTATAACATCATGATATGTACATATATTAAAATACTACAAAACCATGAAAATGAATGAATTAGGGTTACTGAAATCATCATGATGATTTTACTAGCATACTGTTAAAAGTTAAAACATCATGAGTCAATTTATATAAAATATAGAAGTATATAACAAATATAAGTTAGTATTAGGAGATTATAAATATAAAGTTTATAATTTGAAATAAAAATCTTGAATGAGAGAGATCATTTTATAAAATAAAGAAATAATTTTATTGTGTAATAATAAAAAAGGAGGCTTCCATTTTTTCTAATGTCTATTGCCCTGTGTTCTGGGCACATGGATATTGGCTACTATTTTCCAGTGTGCCTTAATCATAAGAACATTGTATGTTACCCAATCCACTGAAATGGAGTCAACTCTGACATAGAGTGATCCTAGAGGAGAGAGTTGAAACTGATCCATAACGTTTTCAAAGCTCTATCTCATTTTAGAAATAGGCAGCCTCGTCTTACCTTTGATGTGGTAGGTCGGGTAGGTCATGGGCCTTGCAGTGAGTAATCTAAGTCATACCAGCAGAACCCTTGGGACTCTTTTTTATGCTAACATGAGTTCAACCCAAAATATATGTATCATATTTTATTGCAAGTACAGGAGTCCTTTGGGCTGGAATCCATTCAGAGATCTCTTAGAAGAAAGGCCAGGGGAACTACTTCAGGTAAAACTTAGCCATTGGAAACTCTGAGAGCAGCGCTGTCCCATGACAAGTGGTTTTCATGAGTTGGTCTTAATCTGCGGCAACTTGTACTAAAAGTAAAAATGTAGCTGAAAAGAGTAAGACGAGATTAAAGGAGGAGCTTAAAAGAACAAAGTGCTTAGACGATGCAGCTTTCCAAGATAACCATAGTAAGGAAGAGTGAAGACTTTGGCATCTCTTCAGTAACTGACAACATCTCAGTGAGAGTCACATTTCCTGTAAGCAATGACATTTAGATAAAGAGATACTGCAGATACAGCTTCAGATATAAAAATGTAGCAAGAATTAGGAATCAGCAGTATCAGGTAATTGGATATAATTTCAGCCCAAATGATAACTGAAAAATCAAATATAATTGGGTATAAAGCCAACACAGGTGAGCTGTGAGTTTTTTGAGTGACAATGTCTTCAAAAAGAAACTAAAGGGCCCACATACTCCATTGTTATCAGCTCTGGTGGGAAAGTGAGCCAGCAAAGGAGATGTGTATGTATTTGCTGGCAAAACCTTCAGAGACAAGTTGGTTCTTTATTGAGTTCGAACATAAGGAGAAGTATTCAAGAATACAAGGCTTTCATCACATTCATTTCATCTGTCACTTTATTTACTTTCTCTTGAGAATTTAAATAGAGATCTGAGTGAATTTCAAATCTCTTGTTTTTTGAAAAAGGCTTCTAAATAGTTTTGAAAAGCCATCAGGCCTGTGAGAGATTTATTTAGAGCACTCTAAAATTTGCCACTCTCCTAAGACTTAATCCTCCATTCCCTTTTCTATGCAGTATCATCAACATTCGACCTTCAATAAAAATAAAAAAAAATCACTGTTACTAAACGCCAAGACACTATACAAAACTCTTTATGCTGATTATCTTAGCTGAACTTCACAATTTTAAAAACAAGGATTTATTCAAGCAGCAATTAATTATGGAACATATCTTATGTACCAGAAAGTTCTTTACTAACACAAATAGGTCAGCATCCAGTCATTAACTGGGAGGTTGATGGTTCCAACCCATACAGAGAGGACTCCAAAGAAAGGTCACAGTCTTAAGAAGCTAATACGGAGGATGGTTTATACTTTGGGTTGCAGAGCCCATGTCAACAGTTGCCACCCAGTAGGCGCTCCAAGCAAGAAAGACATGTCTTTCTCCTTTGAAAAGATTTACAGCCTTGGAAACCCAAAGAGACAGTTCTACTCTGTTCTATACTGTCACCATGAATCAGAATTAACTCAGTGAGAGCGAGTTTGCTTTAATTAGTAATTCACAAAATATTGATGGAAACTCTACAGAGGGTAGAGTTTGATTGATGCCACCGAGAGATGCCACTGAGAAGTTAAATACCACATTACATCCATCTGGGCAACTTCAAACTGCCCAGGTGTATAGGTCTGTGAGCTGAACCCCTGGAAAACCTATTATACAGGCAGTATCTCAGTTACATATGTACAACTTACATACAACTTGTAGGTATGAGCCAATCCTTATAAACTATATTACATGAAAAGCTTGAGATATACACAAGGACTTGTGATGATAAACCAGTGATACTCTGTAATGTCCACAACTTGTCTTTCAGCTTGTCACACTGTAGTTGCTACTGTGTTGCAGTGATGCTGGAAATATGTCACTGATATTTCAAATGCAAACAGGTTTCACCAAATAGACAAGTTTTCAGTAGAACTTCTAGACTAAGAACAGACTATGAAAAAGGAGTAGGCTGTCTACTTTGTAGGAAGTAGTCATGAAAACCTTGTGCATAGCTTATGGTCAGATAATAATGGCTTAATGAATGGAAGCAAACATTATCAGAGGCAGTGCCAGAGGACAGGCTTCTCCTATCCGACAACAGGTGAAATGTGACTGAGGAGTTGCCTTCTCAAAATTTGACTGTGGGTGACTTGAATGTAGTAAAGACTTTGGGAGTTTAATTTGCTGAGAGAGTAGGACTCAAAATGAGAAGACACAGTTACAGAGTTCTATTAATAATGAAAGGTTGGAATGTACTAAGTATGAATCTAGAAAAATTGGAAGCATCAAAATTGAAATAGAGCACAGTATTCTCAGTAGTGATCTGAAACAGGCTGATATTGACAATTTTGAATCAGAAAAACTTAGTTTGCTATGCCTACAATGATTCAATCATAGTAAAATAGGACATTTCCAAACCTATCCTAAAATATACACTATTCATGATAAGGGTATAGCTACCTGTCTTCAAGGAAATACAATCAATATAACTATTATTCCAAATTATGCTTCAATTACAAAAGCTAGTATTGAAGTATGCAGGGATCAAAATGTACTGATAATTATTGGCAATTGGAATTCAAAAGTTGGAAATGAAGAGGAAGAATTGAAAGTTGGAAAATATCACTTGATGCTATAAATGATTCTAAAGGGAGCAAGATAGAACTTTACCCGACCAATGACATCATTGAAAATATATTTTCCGATAACACAAAGTATACAGAAATCAAGTGGGTAAGTCTGTGGGAAAAAATGATGAACAAGTTCAATGTCATTTGTTAAAAGCAGGTCAGGGTCTGACTTTGGAACAGACCATCAATTGTTCATTTATAAGTTCAGGATAGAGTTGATAAAGAAACCAAGCTTATGAAAGTCAGAATATGACCTTGAAACTATGGCATATGAATTTTGAGAACAGCTCAAGAATGTTTTTTATTCACTTAACACTATTGACAGAAGACCTGGTGAGCTGTGAAAAAATATAAAAATATTACTCTTAAAGAAAGCAAAAGGTCCCTAAAAAGGCAAGAAGATAGATGAGATCAAATTGGATGTCAGAAAAGACTCTCAAATGTGCCCTTAATTGCAGAGTAGCCAAGGCACAGGAAGAAAAGATGGAGTCAAACAGGAAACTTCAAAGGGCAGTTTGAGAAGGCAAAATCAAATATTATAATCAAATTTACAAATCCCTATAGCTAGAATCCAAAAAGAAAGGACACACTCAGCATATATGAAACTAGAAGAACTAAACAAAAAAAGTTAATCAATTTTGGGCTTGCTCAAATCCTAGCTCCAATCTATGAACCATCAGTTTTTGTGACTTGGCCCCGCTCAATACTCACCTTCATAAGGAGACACAGGAGACATGAGTGCTATAGCAAAGAATGATGAAGATATTGGAAGGTCCCTTGTTATCAGAAAGAACAGCATCTGAGGTCTTAAAATTTTGTTTTCCAACAAGCAGACATCTAAGTGAGACATAAACTAAGCCCACATGGAAAAATACACCAACATCCGTGATCTAAGGATTATAAATTATATAATCTTCATCTGAAGGACTCACTACTACCAGATCTTACATTGTAGGATTCTGATGGGCAGAAGGCTATGGATTGCAGTGGAAGCCCTAAGTACATTTGCGGGAGATACTCAAGAAATCAGCCTCCTGTGATTTCCTCCTAACCACACTTGAGGGGAGGGAATGATCCAGTTCTCAGGTTTTTCGGTATATGAAACTCAGGATAGGTAAATCTATAGAGACATCAAATACAAGAGTACTTAGCAGGCATGGTAGAGTAGGTGGCGGGGGGAGTAAGGAGAAGCTGATATCAAGGAGTTCAAGGTGAAAGAAAACATTTTGGAACTGATTGTAGTAGCAATTGTAGAACACGCCTTGGTATGATTGAACTATGAGATGGTATGATGTCTCTATTAGCTCCTAGGAAAATGGTTTGGAAAAAAAAAGAAAAAGAAAGAAGAAAAATATTTTAGGATGTACAAATTATAAGAAGAAGATGAAAAAACACAGTCAGTGCACCAAAACACAACCAGTCAACATTCCACTGTTTTTAGGAGTTTACATATAAGCAAGAAGGAATGGTACTGAAGGAAGAAGTTCAGGCACTGACGGCATTATCCAAAAACAAGGTCCTAGGAGTTGATGGGATATCAATTGGAATGTTTCAACAAACTCATGAAGTACTCAGTTTCTTTGCCAGGAAATTTGGAAGAGAGTTAATTGGCCAACTGTGTGGAAGAGATTCATATTTGTGCCCCTTCCAGAGAGGCAACCCAATAGAGTGTTCGAATTATAGAACAATATCATTAACAATACAAGCAAGCAAAATTTTGCTGAAGATCACTCAACAATGGTTACAGCAGTACAGTGCAGACCAGAGTTAGAATCTGAGGCCATGAAACACAGAATGTCATTACTGGTTTCAGACGGATCTTGAAAATGTGTTTCACATGCTTCTCTTCATAGAATGTATGACGTGATTACACAATTTTCCATATGAATCTTCTAAAAGGACCATATATTAGCAAAAAGAACACTAATAGGATCTTCTTAAGAATGAGGCTTTAAATGATCATGTTTAAGTATTTGAAACTTCAAAGATGCAATTGGAATGTTGACCTTAGAGAGAGTGTCATACACATATATCGTCATGCACTTATGATGGATCCCAATTGGAAAGGCAGGACAGTTCTGTTCTAATACATTCCTGCTGTACTACCATTTTTATGCATGATCTTCATAAAGAAAATGAAAGTTCACTCAAATTTTCACCACAATGTAATACATGCCAAACAATATATTAATGCACATAGATGCTCAATGCACATATATTTAACCAAATTATAAGCTACAATGTGGAAATCAGGCAACAAATTTTAAAAGATACTATAGTTTAGCGTGAAAAATAGTATCCCTCAAACAAAATTTCTGACTCCAATATTATCATGAAAACTCTTGTATTGCTTTCATTAATTAGTCCATGTGCCTTTGAGAGATGTCAGTGTAGAATGGGAAGCCCTCATTTGTCCATAGGCTGTGACTTACATGTGTGCAACGACCTTTACTTTTTCAAATAGATTATTGAATATTAAATTAAATTATCTTCTTTTCATTAGGCATCTGAAATTAAATTACTATCTGGCTTAGTTTATTTCCACTGTCATGATGTCAAAGGAAATCTCACTTTATTAAAGAATTTAAACACTGTAGTCTAATTCTATGCAAATATGAACTATGTTTTCTTTTTCATTGTGTATCTTCACTGCAAAGAGAAGTCTATGTTGATTACCTGTAATTCAATTATATTCATAGTCTGGGACTCATTTTAGTCAAATTATTATCAAAATATGACCTAATATAAAGTCAGTGATATTTGATTACTAATACATGAATAACTATAAATAGTTACCAAGACTAGTCATTAGATGTCAGAGCAATCATGACTACTAATCAAATGCCTGCCATGCAATTATATGCTAATGCTTGCTATAAAGTGGATAGCCAAGTCATCTGGAATACACCCTTTAATTTTTTAGATAAGATTTATGCAGCACAAAAGTCATCCTCTTAATCACTTAAAAATACACTTCAGTGTGCTAGTATATTAAAAATATTATGCAACCATTACCAATATTTAATTCCTAAACATTTTATCAAATCATGACAAAATCTCATATCGATTAATATGCCAGTTTTCATTTCTCTCGTCTGCAGTTAATTCCACCCAAAATTATTGCCATTGAGTTTCCAGCTTGTAGCATCACTAAATAGAAATTCCAAATTTATAAATCTTTATGGGAACAGGTAGCCTCATGTTTCTCCCAAGGGGAGATTAGTAGGTTTAAACCACCCACCCTCAGGTTAGCAGTCCCGTGATCACACCACTGTATCACCAGACCTCATATGCCTTTATTAGAAATCACTATCTACTGTCTAGCTCAAATAATTTGCCTATTTTGAGAATTTCATGTAAATAAAATCATGCATGCATTTCATTGAGTGTTTAGCTTCTATCACAGGGCAATATCCTCAGGTTTCATTCCAAAAATGTGGTAATATGTGTCAGTAGTTCTTTTTTATGCCTGACTAATATTTCTTTGTATGACTATAGCAATTTAAAAAACATTTATCAGATAATGAACTTATAAGTTGCTTCTACATTTTGGCAATTGCAAATAATGCTTCTGTGAACATTTGATGGAAGTTTATGTGAACGTTTGTTTCCATTATCTTAGAATATTATGTTTAATTATCTATGAGGTTCCTGAGCCATATGGTAACTCTATGCTTCACATTTGAGTGCCAGAATGTTTCCATTTTCTATTTCCACCAGGACAATAGCAGGGTATTGTCCAACTTTGTGACAATACCACCAACATTTATTTTCATTATTAGGTAATAATTACTATTATTGCTCTATTATTTGATGTAATATGCTAATTAATTGTGGTTTTCAGTAGAATTTCTCTAATAAATAACAATTTTACCATCAGCATGTTTATTTTTGCAAAAAATGTCACTGGGATTTTGATAGATATTGATTGCAGCTATAGAGTTTAAGGCATTGCCATACTAACACTATTAAGACTTCCAGTACAAGAACAGGGTATATCTTTACAGTAATTAGTGCTTTCTTTTTCCTTTTTCTGGTTTATTTGTATTATCTTTCATTTATCTCAAACAGGTTAAGTTTTCAGAATATGCTTTGCATTTAATTTTAGAAATGTGTTCTAAATGTTTTATCTTTTCTTTCATATTTTTAAAAATGTAATTGTTTTCTTAACGTCTTATACAGACTATATCTAGCACATAAAAAATTCAACTGAGATGTGTATATTTATTAATATTGTATTGTCCAACTGTGCTAAACTTGTTTATTAGCTCAAATTATTTATATGTGTGCATCTTTTTATCGGTTTTCTAGTTATAAAATAGTCTGTGGGTGATGGTAAGTTTATCCTTACTTTCAAATATGTTTTTATTTATTCATTTATTTAGTCTTACTATAACTTCAGCAGAGTGTTAAATAATAAGAACACATGTAACGATCTTGTTCTTATTCCTGTGAGGTGGGCCCACACTTTTACCATTAAGTATAATGGTATCTGAGAAATATTTAAATATCATTTTATGTGATTGCAATTCTTTTCTATTATTAGTTGTTTTTCTATTATGAGTTGTTTTTAATCATGAAAGGGTATTTAATTTCATCACAGATAATCCTACAGCAATTAGAGCTTGTTCTCTCCTTCTGTTCAAATGTTGGAGATTGATTGATGCATGCATGGTGAGCACTTTTGCTGTCCAGACATCAATCTTACTTTGTCATGATAAATAATCCATTTAATATGATGCTAGAATCCATATATTAGCATTGTTGTGAATGTTTTCATCAATAATCATAGTGGAGAGGAACATTGGTCCATAATTTTCTTACTCAAGTCATCTTTGTCTGGATTTCATAATAGGGTGATGTTGTACTCACAGAATATTTTGGAGTATTTCATTCTCATCTTTTTTCACTAAATTTTGAGAAAAAAACGGAGATTTATTATTCTTTAAGTATTTACTAAAGAACAAGCAGTTGGAGGGCTTTCCTTTATTGTTGATTTAAAACATATGATTCCATCACACTATTTGCTACAAACCTACTCAGATTTCTTCTTGAGGCAGTTTTATATGAGATGGTATGCAAGGATTTTTTCAGGTTTCATCTAAATTATCTAATTTATCAGCCTACAAGTATTATAATATTCACCTGTAATTCCTTCCTTTGTTGGCAATGTTATTCTGACCCTGGGCAGCAACAATGATTATTTTTTCTCTAATGTTTTTGACAAATACTTCCTATGGGTCTGACTTAGCATGAAGGGAGTCCTAATAAAAGCAAATCTTTGGAACATGTTCTCCAGAAAGCAACCAGACAAGTCAAAGCAGTCGCGATTCTTTGTGATTTAGATGTATTTTGCTGGGTCTAGAATGGATAGCGGTCCCGGGAATGCAGACTGTTTATTTTAAAACCACTGCCTAACTGGCAAGTAGATTAGAACAAGGCAAGTTAAAATGCCATAAAGAGAATTTTGATTTTTATAGCCAGTGTACAATACTTTTGGGTGTGATTGAATTATGAAATGAGAGGCTATCTATGCTAGCTCCCAATAAAAAGAATTTGAAAAACACAAACAACAACAAAACACACATTACTTACCTAAATGCAGCTACCTTTCTCTAGAGTAATCTTTTCTCCCATGTTTCAAGCTTTAGGTTAGTTTCAAGAATTCTAATAAATATTCTGACAGATTTAGCCTGAATTTTCATTTATTTACCTATGGATAGAATTTAAATTTTTTTTACTCTATTATTTTGCTAATTTCAAACATTTATAACCTGTTACAGTAAACCCCATAGAAAATACAGGAAAATATGATTATAATGCAAATTATGCATAATGAGGATGATAGCAAATATGTTAAAGACCTCTACAATACTCTAAATGATGCAACGTTTTCAGCTGCTAAGAAGAGATTGTTCTATAATACATGAATTATTACTGTTATCATTATACACTACAATAAAGTATTTCCAAACTCAATTTTAAAATAGCTGTTATTTTCCCCCTGATCTGTGGCACCTTTAAGTCTGCTGATCACTACAGGGTTTAGCTGGGCAGCTCAGCTTACAATTGCAGGAGTGTGAGTTAGCTGGGTATTGTTCTTGTCTGAAATCAGCATCAGAGGTGCAGAAAAGCACAGCTCATTGGAAAAGCATATTTTAAGCAAGGCTATACTATAGCCATTGAGGGAAAGATCAGCCTTTTGTCTTGCATAACTATAGCTTCAGAATTGCATAGGGGAAGGTCTACCCTGTCATAGAGCATCACTGTAAGTTGGAGATAACTCGATTCTAGTCAATTCGGTGTCCATTTGTGTGCGTCTGTGTGTCTGTGTGTGTGTGCATGCTAAAACACCAAAGGTATGTTTGGGTTGCTTGAACGAGCTTATAGACCCTAGTTTCCAAGTTTTCGATATTTTGTGACCCCTTCTTAAATTGCAGGTGTTGTTAAAGCTTACTGCTCTTGGTTGTCACTGAATTAACTCCAACTCATATTAACCCCGGACACAAAAATAATGAAATTATGCCTGCTCCTTTATCCATCTCACAAGCACATTGTGGTTCATAATTTTCACCATTTTATCAATGCATCTTATCATAATTCTCTTCTGCTGCTTTGGCTTCCTGCTTCACCAAATGGGATGTCATCCAGTGGTTGAACCACTGTGGCAGTCATGTACTTATGTTAATTTTATGATTGAAATGTAAGGGTGGAGTCTAGCCTATTACTCTGGACATAGCCATTGAGTAGCCGATGAGGCCTCTATGTGGGCATGGCTTTCACCTCAGACTCCTGGGAAATCTCCCAATATTTCCCTCGTGAAGATGAGAAGCTATCTCCCCCAGTTGTTGGGAGTTAGTCTCAGAGATGATTAATCACGGACAAGACAAGCTGGCAGCGTTCGAGAAGCTGGAGCAGCCGGCAGAGAGACCACACAGCTTTGCCCTGATGGAGCCAGACCTCTGAAGCTGGGGCGGCCAGATGGAGACCTCTGCCAGCGACGAGGTGCTTCTGCTATTGATGGACCCTGAGCCCTGGAGGCGAGGTGCCCTGCCAGCACCGGGATTCTGCACCCACTGACCTGTGACTTCGTGAGTCGGAAGAAGACTTATAGCCTGCTTTCAGGGATATGGGTTAATATAGGACTAGTGACTTTGAAATGGACTGGGCTGGGATGCTTTCTCCATGTCCCATTCCTTTTGTATATAAACGTTTTCCTTATACCGATATGCGTGTTTCTGAAATTTGTTCCTCTAGTCTACCCGGACTAACACAACCATCCTGATAAGGTGCAGAAAGCAAGTGAATTTAAAGTTCTGTTGTAGTCCATAAAGTCCTAATGGGATAACTTTGAATGTGGGTCACCAGACCTTTCTTCCCACTTTACTTTGTCTGGAAACTCCACTCAAGCTTTCCACCCTGAGTAACTGTTAAGATTAACAGAACACGACCATGCGACACATTGACAGATCAGTGGGCAGGAGCATTAAAATAAAACTACATGAAGTCCATTTGAATTTATTATATAAAAATAAAGCCAGATATAGATATAGATATTTATGATATATGATGTTTTAATTATTTTCTTGCACTCTATTGTTATCAGTGTCCCATTAGTAACTTGAAGTTGGCAATTTTACCATGGAGTACTGGAAATGCTATAAAATAAGTCATTTATCCCCACCTATGTTATTTAACAATCTGTTTCCCAAACCTAATCTGTGGAGAACGGATAATTAGACATTTTTAGACCTGGCATTCATTTCACACTTGTACTTGCATTCTGTCTCTCTCACTTCCATATAGTTGATGTCGGCTCATGGTGACCCTACCAGACAGGCTAGAACTCCTCTGTGACTCCTCTCTGAAACTGTAACGCTTCAAAGAGTAGGAAGCCCCATCTTTATCTCTAGTGAGGATGACGTTTACAGATGCTCATTTTCAAAAATCAGGCCGCAATGACATAGACTCCATTTGTTTTAGGGCAAACGAAACAGAAAAAAAATACTTCTAAGGAAGAAAGAAGTGTGGAAAATGGAAAACCAAATCTGTATTGGAGGAAATATGGCCATCGTGCTCCTTCAAGACGGGAAAATTTCATTTCTTGCACATTGGACCAGTTGTCGGGAGAGACCAGTCCCTGGAGAAGGACGTCATGGTTGGTCATGTCAGGGGGAGTGAAAGGGAGGAAGGGCTTCAATGGGCTCAAGTGTGAGAACAATCATGAGGACGAGGTGGGGGCTGGCAATGTTTCTTTCTGGTGTGCCTTAATCACAGTGGCTCTGCACCAACTCAACAGCACCTAGTAATGGAAGCTGAAAAAAAGAGCGAGAACCATGTCCTCAAAGAGGACTTCTCTGAATCTGTGAAAAAAGACTTTTTCCCCCACTTTAAGCAGCGGTTCTAAACCTGTGGGCCGAGATGCCTTTGGGGTGGAACAATCCTTTCACAGGGGTTGCCCAATTCATAACAGTAGCAAAATTAAGTATGAATTGGGAAAGAAAATGGTTTTATGGTTGGGATCCCCAGAACATGAGAAACTGTATTAAGGGGTCATGGCATTGGGACGGTTGAGAACCCTGCTCTAAAGGAACCCATTTTGAGTGGTTCAGTGAGAGCTCCAGGGGGTACTAAGGTATGTAACTGGGAAAGCAGTGTTTCTTGTATCAATACATGGATGAATATGAGTAAATCTGATCTCCACCATCACCCCCTACCCACCCAGATAGCCACCACACCTTCCTCATAATTTCTAACATTTCTCAGAGGGAAACAAACATTTAATAAACACAATTTAAATGATCAGATAAATTTGTATACATTTGCATTTTTAGCATGTTCTTTAATTATGATGAAAGGCAAACTCCAATGAGATGGTATGGGTGGTTTATTCATGATTCTTAAACTCTACTAAGTTTAATTCATGGTACATTATGCTATTCTGAGTTTATCATATTTCATCTAATTCATGATTACTTCAGTAAGCTGCAAAACTGATGTTTCTTATGTAAAAACAACAACAGCAACAACCTCCAAGCAGAACTGTAAGAATGTTAATTGTCCTACTTGCCTTACTCGCAGATTTGTCTGTTAATTGGAAATAGCATTCCCAGCTGCACTGAAAATGCTTTCTGAACAAAGGGAGGAGGACATCTTGATGACTGCAGCTGAAGTAAGGCAAACCATAATGTACATTTCCGAGTATAAATGCCACAGGGAAGCCTTCCTCCCCTGCTGCCTGAACACTGATTGGCATTTCAATAGGACCTCACCAAATTGGAGGTTGGTTCCTAGAGGAAACCCATCTTCTTGGTTACCAATGACTGTAATTCCAGGCGTCTCATCTGTGAAAATAATGTCTAGGAGGGGAGGGCATTTTAAAAATCAAGGCAATCGTCTAAGTCAAAGAGTGCTAGAACTCAACCCAGGGAGAGAAACAAGTTAATGGGCACTAGGGAATTATGGATGCTTCATTTGGAGAATAGATATTCTATCATTCAAATTAACTCCACTTGTATGGTTGCCAAAAAGACAACAAAGAGCACTTCGATGGGTGTTTTAAGTGTATAACATACCAGTACCAAAAATGAAATCAGTTATCATCAAGGGAATTTTGACAGATGATTTCCCCACATGTGCCAGAGTAAAGTAAATGCCAATTCAATGACTGAGTTTTCAGAAATAGATCTCCAGTCCTTTCTTCTGAAGGACTTTTGGGTGGACTATAGACTCCAACCTTTTGGTTAATTTCAGAGCACATAAACCCTTTGTACTACCCAAGGCTTATATATGCACACCGATACATGTTTATGTATAGAAAAGGGCCTGTAGTACTTCATAGGAAAAATCCATTTTCTTTTAATTTCATTTTTTTCCATAAAGTTTTTTTTGAAGGACCTTCATTTTTCCATTATTCACTCATCCAAAATACCTCATTATCTTCTGGATCAAGAGAAAGTTGTGTGCTCAAAACCAGAGAACACTGCATGGTCAAAATTAGGAAAGCTGTCTATCATTGTTGTATCTTCCCATCATAATTGCTCAAACTGTATGCTGACCACATCAACAGAGAAGTTGAATCATATGAAGAAGAATGAGGAATCAGGACTAGAGAAAGGCTAATTAACAACCTGCAATACACATAGAACATAAATTTGCTTGCTGAAAGTGAGAACAAATTGAAGCACTTGTTGATGATCATCAGGATTTTGGCTATCAATATGAAGTACAACTCAAAGTAAAGATGATTAAAATTCTCACTACTTAACCAAGAGGTAATATCATGATAAATGGAAAAAAAATAGACGTTGTCAAGAATTTTCCCTTGTGAAGGTCCAACAGTCAATGCTCATGAAATCAGCAGTCAAGAGATCAAAAAACATATTACATTAAGTAAAACTGTTGCAAATACCTCTTTACTGTATTGCAGAGCAAGAATGTTACTTTAAGGACTAAGGTGAGCTTGACCTAAGTCATGGTACTTTCCCTTGTTTCAGATGCATACAAAAATTGGACTTTGAATAAGGAAGATCGAAGACTGCTAAAAGAACAAATTTGTCTTGGAAGAAGTATGGCCAGAATGCTTCTCAGAGGCAAGGTTGGCAAATATCTGTCTCGCATACCTGGGGCATGTCATCAGCAAAAACCAGTCCCTACAGAAGGACAACCTATTTGTTAGAGTGGCAGTACAAAAGAGGAAGTCGCTGAATGAGATGGCTTGACAACATGGCTCCAACAATGGGCTCAGGCATAGGAACAATTGTGAGGATAATGCAGGGCCAGCAGCATTTTGTTTTATTATGCACATCATTGGTCTTGGTAGAAACTGACTCCCTGGCTCCTCCCAAGAAGAGTGTAAACACATGTTCAACTTCTGTAGACACTGCCAACTAATTTCTTAAGTGATCATATTAATTTGTATGCTCACCACAGAGTGTTAGAGCTCAGGATGCTCCTGGTCCTTAATACTTGGGATTTTTATATTTAATCATTATGGATCATTCATGTCTAATGGAATCACAATGAGTGCATTCAATGTGAATTTCCCTGATGATCACAAAAGTCGATCATCTTTTCACATATCTATGGTGCAGCAGTGGTGAAAATTCAGCTGCTGATCAAAAAGGTTTGCAATTCTAATCATCGTCTATTCCTTGGGAGAAAATTGCGGCAATCAACTTCTATAAAGATTTACAGTCCAGAAATCCTGTAGGATAGCTTCACACTGTTGTAGTGTGTTGCTGTGGGTTAGACTTGACTTGATGGCAATGGGCATATAAGCCCAACCCACCTATTGCCAACCAGTTGATTTCAATATACAGCAACGCCACAGAGTACTTTTAGGTTGGAAACCTTAACAGAATCAGGCAATCTCATCTGTCTAAGGTGAGTCTACTGGTAAGTTTCAATTTCCAACCTTGTGCTTAGCACCACCAGGGCTTCTTAGATACTTGCATATTAACATTTCCAAAGAAATTAGTGAAGTCTTTTAGCTAGTTTTCTTCTTTTTTAATGGTGATATTTTTAAATTAAGCTAAACTATCATAGTGAAATGCACAGATGTTAAGAATCCTTGACAAGTCTTGATAGGTATGTATATTCACTTGACAAACACTTTAATCAATGTATAGAATACTTCCCTTATCCTTAAACATTCTCTCATTTCCCTCCAATCAATGTTACCTTCATAGTCAATAGCTACGTTGATTTCGTTTCAGTTCCTCAATTCCATTCATTTCTTAACATCTTATAAGTGGAAGACTATGCTCGATGTGCCTTCATGTCTGACTTCTTTCATCCAGCATAGTTTGAGAATCATCCATTGGCAGTTTATTCTGTTTCATAGTGAATACTGTCTATTGCATGCATATATTGAAATTTGTTTATCATTTCCTCTGTCGAACTGTTTCTAGGTTTTTCAACAATTTTATTCGCATTTACTCCACATATCACATGATTCAATAGTTCAATCATACCCAAAAGAATTGTACAATCATTACCACAATCAACTTCAGGACAAATCCCATGAGTAAATCACCTTTAAAAATGAATTGTGTAATCACATCCAGTCTGGTGCTTGCTCCCCCTCTCCTTTTCAATGTTTACTTCCCCAATCCCTCCCCCGTCTCCCTCTCCTCCCCGCTCACTCCTACATCCCCTACAAATCCTTGCATCTGTTATTATCTCTCTGTATCCACTCTCTCTCTGCTTCAGAAATTGGTAAACCCAGCAGAAGTAACGAAGAACAAAAGCAAGATGAAGTGGTAAGAATAAAACAAGAGAAAATAATGAGTAAGAAAAAAGGACCACCCTCGATATTAAAGAAGTCAGGGAAGAAATTTATGTGATGGAATGAGCAAGAGATCCTTGTCCGCAGAATAAACTGAGGTTGGGTCTAGAAGAGGGAGATCAGTCAATGATGTGTCAACTTTGATCCAGCAGGATAACGATTAATATGAATTAACTTTGATAGTTCTGCTGTTCCAGATTTTGCCTGTGGTTAGAGGGAATTTGGCGGGGGTTTAATCTGACAACATCTCTGCAGATGGCTTTTTGATTCCAACATTCCTCCACTCCCTTCCACAAAATGGGTATTCACACTTTGAGCACTGGTACTCTTACCTTCCTTCCACATATTTGAATTTTATTATTGTCCTCTTTGCATATTTGGATCATGCAAGAACTGCTTATCATTTTACTATATATGATGATCAAAGCTGCTACAAATACTTATGTTCAAATGTTTATTGTGAACATAATTATATTTCTACTACATAAATTCCTTGGCGTCAATTTGTAGAATCAAAAAGTAGTCATTAAAAACCTGCAAGAAACTAAAAAATTGCAAAAATTATTGCTTACAATTTTATATTTCCCAGAAGCACACAAGTGGTAGAATTACAGCATATTCTCACCAATATTCAGTATTGCCATCTTAGCGGTATCTCTGTTCTATTTTACTTCATTCATCGTTTCTCTGGTAACTAGTGATGTTGAACACATTTGTGCTTACTAGCAGCTGCTTTTTTATCTTTGTCGAAGTCCCAAGTGCCCATTCCCATTGAATTACTTATATTTTTATTGTTGACATATAGAAATTGTTTATACATTGTGCTTCATTGTTTTTCAAAATGTAATCTGTAAATTCCTGGAGATACCTGAAATTCTTTCAAGAGTTTAGTGAAGTAAAATTTGTTTTCATAATAATGTCCATAATCAAACATCATAATAAAATATTATTTGTTTTTCCACAAATAATCGCATTATTTAGTAGCAATATCAGTTCTGGGTAAAACTCCTGAGGCCTTTTGAATGAACTTATTTATTAATAACAAAATATCTTGATATCCATTATATTCTTGACTGCCATGAAAATGCAGAGGGGAAAAAAAAGAAAATTTCACTTTAAAATATCCTAAGTGAAGATGTATAGTTACTAACTTTATTAAATTAATAATCAGCTTATTTAAAAATATATATTGTAATAAAATGGAACACATAGATGAGGAACTTATATTAGCTCTGTAACTGTGTTAGTCTAGTAAGCTAGAGAAACAACTACACAGAAACTAATATGTGAATAAGAGGGAGTTTTATATAAAGGGCAAGTGTACATTAAGAAAGCATCCCACCTCAGTGTTGTCCAAGCACATAAGTCCAACATTCATCCATATGTCTGACACCGATTTATAAAGTTCTCCTCAGTCTCACAAGACACATTCAATGATGCCTGCAGCAGGAGGAAAGCTGAATCATGTAAGCACCTGAGCGCTGGCAGGGGTCTCCACAGGGCTACTCCAGCACCCAGGGCTGCATCAGGATAGGTCCATGTGGCTTCTCCTCAGGGATATCTTACAGAGAGTGAGCCTTGCCAGCTGCAGCACGGGACTGGTTAAGGCAGCTGCCCCCTGGTCTGCTCATTAGAGACCAAGAAACAAGAGTGTCGATTGTGAGATGGACTTCTTGCTTACACCTGCCCCCAAGATCATGGGGGTTTATTAAGGCAGATCAAAGCAGATTATAAACAAACAGGCAAACAAATAAGTAAATTATATATATTTATGATTATATATGTATATTTATATTATATGATTATATGTGTGTATGTATATGTGTATGTGTGTGTGTGTGTGTGTATACAGAGAGAGAGAGAAAGAGAAACAGTCATTGGTCCATAGCAGTGCCTCTTCTCGAACAGCCGCCCAGTCTCTCACTGGTCCTGATTCTCAGTTGCCCTGGCCTCTGCCCCTGTAGACCAGGAAATTTTTCTGCTGCTTTGTTTTACATTGGCAAGGTGTCAGCATTGCAGCCTCTGCTCTGGTAACTGGGATTTCTAATATCTCTGAAGTTGGGTTCCTCTGCCACTTCTGACAGGACTACTCTCCTAGGCACTCCATTGATCGTTCTTCCTTCTTGAAGTTTCCAGTATCCCCTCTGTTCCTACTTTTGGGGTGAATATTCTGATTAGCTATGGTTTTATTTTAAATTTTTAAAATTTGTATGTAATTCACATATCACAGAATTCAATAGTTCAATCATATTAAGAATAGTTGTGCAATTGTTGCCACAAAGAATTTTAGAAATATTTCTTCTTTTTATGTACTCATGATTGATAACCCCCCCATACCAGTTCCCACAAACCTCCCCTGCCATTAATACAGTTATCTTGTTGGGATTTCACATACAGAAGAGGAAAAAAAACATAGAAAACTAAATCAAGAGACAAAACCAACAGCAGTAATAATACAAAGCAGAGAAAAATCAGTTGAAAAGAAAATATGAAATATTAAAAACTAAAACATTTAAAATGGGTCAAAAAAGAGATCAAGTGATGGAATTTTGTACTTTAAGCTAATTGCATCAGCCATGATCAACTGCTCAGTGTTCTCTATCTGACAACAAGGCCATTAACATCTCTGGAATATGGTCAGAGAATTAATCCCAAGGAGACCCATGTCCTTTAGTCATGTTCCAGGCCAGGAATTGAACTCACCCGCCATGACTCATGGATTTCAACTGCATCAAAATAGCTTTGGTAACTGTCATCCAAAGCCTTTTGCAAACTGGTTGTTTAGAGTTTAACCTTGGATACAGACCTGTCCTCTAGATTTGGATTTAATGAATTATAATCCTTGGAACATATAGGCTTGGAACATATAGTGTGCTTCTTCCATGTACAGCTATTTGGTGTCTCACTTACATGGCTGCTTTTGATGAAACAAACCTTTAAGACTCCAGGTCCTTTCTGTTCTGACAACCAGACACATTCTTCTTCACACTGCTCTAGCACTCATGTCTCCAGTGACCCCTCCATGAGGGTGAGTCTCAAGCAGAGCCACGTCCTAACAGGACACTCTTTCCACTGAAAGAGCAATTGATAAACAATTATTCAACCTGTGATCTTGTCAGATATAACCTCAAATATGAAGAAGATAAGAGTGTTGTACTCTGGGGACTATTTTATCATCCCGACTTTCCCCTATGAAGTCTGTCTGAAAAGTCAGATATTAGCCCACATGTCCAATAAGCATCTATGAAATAAAAAAAATTAAAAAAAAGAATCTATGAAATCTTCTTCAGACTTATGAAACACATGCAGTGCAATGACGCCAAATGCAGGATGATTGTATGCCAGTGGGGAAAAAAGTCATTTGGATCCAGTGGCAGTAGAAACATCTCAGCAATGGGAGGGGTCGCCATCTTGGTCTTTCAGTTTCCAGGGTATGGGATCTAACGGCAAAGTGGCATCTGTCTTGTCAGTAGAGTGTCTCTCAGGAAGTGAACAGAAGATGAGAAATGTCTCCCTGAATCCTTAGGGCATGGCCACCCAGAAGTCTCACTGACTGACAGTCTAGATTCCACCTCTACACTCCTCATCCTCAAATTGACACCATTTTTTATGTAACTACCACACTAATAGTGCAAAATTGTAGATGTCATAGTACCTATCTTTGTTACTTGTAATGATTGTGCACCTCTCTTTTATCTTCTCTTTCCTTCATGATATTGTACGGATCACTCCCTTATTGTGCATTACATTTACCTTCACTGAAATGACTATAGGTCTATTAACTAGTCAGCAATTTTCTTCCCTGTCCTCCCCGGTCCTTGGTACACATGATTTTGTGCATACTTCTTTCTGTGTGTCAATCTTTCTGAAATAGTAGACTCATATAATATGTGTACTTTTGTGATTGGTAACGTCCTCTAGGTTCTTTTGTGTTTACGAGGCATTCTGGGATTCCTTGTTATTCTTCAATGTTGCAGGGTATTGTATTTTGTGTCTGTAGCATAGTTTGTTTATCCAACAATCTGCTGGTGAGCACTGTAGCTTTAACCACCCTTTGGTTATTTTGAGAAATGCTGCAATGAAGCTGAGTGTGCATCATAACATCCTAACTGTCTAGCATTCTGTAAGTATACATCCCTGGTGGGGAGTTGCTGGTCCTCATGGCATTTCTAATTCTGCCTTCTTAAAGAAAGCATTAAGCTCTATACTCTATATACTGGGATTGCACCATTTTATAATGCTATCTGAAGTGTATGAGCCCTTACTTTCCTCCACATCCTCACCAATATTTGTTGGTATCTGACTGTTAACATTTCTTCATATGTTTGTTTATTAGTTACCTGAGTTTGTTCTATGAAAAAACTCATCTGCCTATTTTCATATTGGATGTTTTGTAGTTTTGTTATGGAACAATGAAGATTTAAAGATGAATCCCTTACCATATAGGTCGCTGCCAATTTTCCCCCATATCTGTAAGTTCTCCTTAGCTTTATATGGCTTTGGCATGCATATGTGATTAATTTTCATAAGGTCATAGTTGTCTAGTCTGTTTTATACTGCTTGTGCCATTTTAATTATGTGGTTGGTTTGTTTATGACATAAACTAGTCCTTAAATTTGTCCTCGTATTTTGTTTGATTATCTTTATAGCTTTGGTTTTTCATTTGGTTTTTGGTCCATCTGGAGTTAGAATTTGTAGGTGGTGTACAGGATGTATATTTGTAATGTTTCTGCTAAAGAATGTCCACTTTGGTCTACCCCTTGTTACAGAAACTGTTTTCTACCCACTCAAGGATCTCGGGCACTTTGTCAGAAACCAACTATCCACATGCTGTTGAATTGGCTTCAAGGTTCTTCATATAGTTATGATGATATTTCTATCTGCCATTGCACAGGCGTCAAGGGGATTCACTGCCATAGCTATACAGGAAGTGTTGACATTCAGAAGTGAGGTCTCTGTCTCTCTACATCTACACTACTGCTTTGTGAAAAGAGTCTTGGTAGGGGTTAAGCATTGGATTGTTAACAGAAAAATCAGCAGTTCAAACTCACCAGCCACTCCCTCAAGAGAAAGAAGACTATCTGTTCCCTGAAGGATTTATAGTCTCAGAAATTCACAGTTTCCACTCTGCCACCTAGGATCCATATACTGTTGGTTTTGTGTATTTGCACTTGATTATGTCGAGAAGTTCTCATTTTGTTGACATTCTTTCTTTGGAATGGGTGTGGATTCTTTTTCTGCATCTATTAACATTAGTATGGAAGGAGTCTCTTAGGCAACAGTTTCCAGGTTTTTTATCCACTCTGCCACTCTTTCTCTTTTGATGATCTCAGTTAGTTCCATTTGATTCACTATAATACATAATAGGTATGGCTTTACACTCACATTTTCATGTGACTTTTATTTCAGTGTTGATCATTTTATTGTTCTGTATATTTTTCTGCATTGCAGTAATTTTGTTATACAATTTTACTTTATTTTCTTAATTGTTGCTGAATTTGTATTTATTATATCCTTATGATTTTCTTTCTTAGCTTCACTAAAATGTTTTATTAGTTTTCTTTTTATTTTCTTATGATTTATTTTTATTTTCTCAAATTTGAAACCTTATGTTATCTTGTTATCATCCTAACTTGCTCTCTATATTAACTTTCTGTAGATATTGAGCCGTGTAATTTGAAGTTGTCATTGATGCATCTGATTCTACACTTTCAAGCTTGTAAGTCTTTTATTTTATTTTTGAGAATTCCTTTGTGGATTGGTGGTCAGTGGAATTTTTTTCTGGCTTAAACTCAAAGTATAACTGTTGGTAGTATGGGCATGAGCCTGTGTTTTCTGGTTATGAATAGCAGCTGTGAGTGAGGTAGGCAGGTGTTGCCCACGGTATGTCTTTGATCCAAAGACGAATGGGTGGTGGCATTTGTCAGTTGGGGGGGGGGGGCGGGCAGTGACTGGCAATTGCAATCAGTGTGACCAAATGATTGAGAATCAATAGCCACTTCTCACTGAACGAGGAAGAGAAAAAAGTTAGGGACAAAAAAGGCAGAAGGATGAGAAAATGGGGCAAAGTAAGCAAGGTGCATAGAAAGATGGGAATTTAATTTGCAAATATAAAATGAAGAAATGGCAAGAGACAAAAAGTTGATGCAGCCATGATGGCTGTCCTTCAAAGGTAATGCACAGGGGTTTGTGTGTCACCAGCCAATGTGATAACAAGTGACCTGCATGAGATCCACCAGAGGCTTTACCTTCTGAAGTGTGGAATCCTGCCACGTGTTCCAGGTTGGTGTGCCCCTCTGAGAGCAGTCAGTGGGCCTACAGTGCGTGCTATGTAAGCCTGTGTCCGCTCAATCTGATGAGCATGTGATCAGCACACAGCATGTGATCCACAGGTGTGCAGTTAGTTCCACTGTAGAAGTAGGGCAACAGATGGCAACTGGTGGGTGAAAACCACGGGAGCTACAGGTGGTGAGGAGCTTTGAGAAAGCTGGCTTGGTGCCGAGATGTTAAGGGGCACCTCACAACCACTAAGTTTTTTTTTGAAAGACTATGAAGTCATCTGAACTAGGTAGCCTAATTCCATACATTAGTATTCTCTTCTCCTTTGTTATTACACAGAGACACGTAGCACTACTTTCTCCCTGGCTTCAGTACACACACTTACTGCCAAGCATGCAGCAGTGGGTGGGGCCTAGGTGGTAATGACAATAGGTGTGGGTGGGAATTAATATCTACTTCCCACTAAATTCGGTCAGAGGGGAAAAGAAGTAGAGAAATAAAAGGCAAATGAATAAGAAAAATAGTACAAAAATAAGCATGGAATTGTGAACAACTGGCTTAATTACTCACAGTTTCATCACAATGTGTTTCTGGCCTGTCTTATCACTAAGTAGAGAATACCAATTGGGGGTGGGGAGAGGTTTTTGGCTTTTTCAGAGAGTTTTTTTTTCCAGTTTATTTTGGCTTTTTCTTCAATAAATTGAATTGCATCACTGTTCCATATCTGGAAGAGTCTTAAACATCTCTGTTCCAATATTGGAATGTTTAAAACAGTGAAAACTGAATAAGTGAAGGATGAATAAGAAGGACATATTCTTATCTTTGTATGTAGACTGATCTTGATCCCAGTATCACAAAATGTTTCAGCATAAGGCATATTGGTGATGATAATAAAGATAATGATGAAGATTCATTTTGAGCTCATCAGTACTAGTAGTAGTGAACGTTCAACTGCTATTCAACACCTTGGTTGTGTCTGACTAATCTCTATTTTCGTGATTGGTTCCTCCTTAGGTCATCCTTATTATTGAAGTTTGATGGTATGATTTGGCCATGATACTTACCAATGCATAAAGAAAAGAATCAATAGCTTTGAAGAATCAGTTAGGAAAGAACACCCTGGAAGCATTTGCTCATGTTAAGTGCCTAACCCACACCACGATATTTTTAATCGCATCCTATACATGTGAAAGTTGGACATGGGGTACAGAAGACTGAAGACCATTAAGCACATTTGAATGGTGGTGCTGGAAAGGAATATTGAAGGTACTGTGGCTGTCCCAAAGAACACACACACACACATATCTTTCTTGGAAGAAGAGTCAGCCTACACCTCAGAGGCAAGGATTGCAAGACTTCACTCACATACTTTATATCAGGAGAGCCCAGTCCCTGGAGAAGGCTGTGTCACCCGACCAAGGAGGAGGGCAGTGAAGAGAAGGAAGACGCTCAGCAGGATGGATTGGCACAGTGGTTGCATCAGCATCAGCAGGAGAATGACTCTGGGTTGGAAGGCGTTTCGCTCTGTTGCACAGAGGGTGGCTATGAGTTGCAATCAATGCAATGGCACCAAGCAGGCATCTGGCAGCAAGAACAGTGGCTAGCATCTGGGATTATCCCTTGCCACCTGTTGACTGTAGGTGTCCATTGAGGGACTGGTGGTTGAGTTAGTCTGGGTAGACTAGAGGAATAAATTCATAGACATGCATATGGATATAGGGAAAACATTTATATACAAGAGGAATGGGACATTGAGAAAGCAAACCAACCCAGTCCAGTTTGAAGTCATAAGTCTGATATTAACCCATATGCCCAATATCGGTCCATAAAGTCTCCTTCCGACTCATGAAGCCACAAGCCAGTGGGTGCAGAGTCCCGGCACTGGCTGGGGTCTCCCCATGACTCCTAGCTTCCAGGACTCAGAGTTCATCAACAGCATCCATTGGTGGCAGAAGCAACTCATCTCTGGCAGGGGTCCCCACGTGGGCTATCCAGTTTCTTCAGGGCCAAGCCATGTGGCTTCTCTGGCTCCTCAGACACTGCCATCTTGTCTTGTCCATGATTCATCATCTCAGAGACTAACTCCCAACAACTGGGGAGATAGCTTCTCATCTCCATGAGGGAAATATCACGAGATTTCCCAGAAGTCTCAGGAGAAAGCCATGCCCACACAAAGGCCTCATTAGCTACTCAATGGCTATCTCCAGATTAACGGGCTAGGCACCACCCCTACATCTCAATCATGAAATTAACATAAGCACATGACTGCCACAGTGGTCATAAATGTACATTTCCAATGAAGGAAGATACATTGTAGCCATTCTTGAACAGATTGTATTTCCTGTACCTTTTGCTAAGCCTTAATTTCCAGTCAGTAGAACCAGAGTGAGTCTATTATTATTATTATTATTATTATTATTATTATTATTATCATATGGCTAAACCTTTGGATATAGGCTAAAGCCTATGTTCATCCAAACTTTAAGCAAGCCACTCACACATTAACCTCGTATTGCCCTCTAGATTAGGATGTACATATCAGACTGAATTTGAAAATATATCCAGCTTATCATTTGTTTGTTTCAGGCTAAGTCATTTGACTTGACACTCAATGTCATGCAGATGCACCTTGTGGGCAGATGGCCAGGCTCTCTTGACCGAACTCAGAGCCTGTGGACATTCTGTGGCTCACCCTGAGCATAGCTCCATGGAATTCAAAAGAAGAAGCAACATCAGTAGGTATGTGTTCTGTGCCAGTGTACTAGGAAACAAGGCAGTACACCGGGCAAAGCGAACACACGGGGACCTTATTTTGTCTGTCAGCCTGAAAGCTGGAGGTCTCTGGGACACAGGAGGTGGCTAAAAGGACTTTCAAATTGCAGGCTTGTAGATTTCTTCAAAATGACTCCTTCACAGCTGTCTTCTTAATGCACCTTTCAGAGGCTCCGAGGTAATGGTGCTTAAAAGGTTATACTGTCATATAAAGGTTTTACACCCCCTTTTCTCTTAGCCACAGCTGTTGAAAGAAAAATAAAATAGGCCTTTGAAGTGAGGACAATACGAAACACCTTAGGTCCAAAAAGGAAGACTTGAAAATTTAAAGTTGTATACCAACGTGGAGACTGCATTTTTGGAAGAGTAGCAGTGTCCTGTGAATTCTGATGGCCTCGGGATGACACTGAGAGCTGGACCCCACTGACCTCATGGCACTGGTGGGTAAAAGATCATGGTCACTATGTTAATTATGGCTCCCCAATGATGAATTTCTCACTCAAACTCACTGCCCTTAAGGTGATTCTGAGAGAGACCCAGCTGCAGTTCAACATATCTCGACAAGCAGCAATTCTCAAAGCTGATCTGACCAGATCAGCAGGCCTACCAATGTCTGGCTGGAAACATTATCGAATACTCACTCTCACGCTCCCCTCTGAACAGAAACTGGGCAGAGTCCCACAGTCAGTTTAATGGCCCTCCTTATGGGATTCAGATGCGCTTTAAGGCATCAGGACCGTGGTCTTGCAGGAAGCTTCTGGACAAAAGGAAATGAGAAGCCGTTGGCATCCCTAGTTGCTCCTTAAGTGTTTGCATGCCTCCCATATCAATTTCTAGGAATAACTACATCCCGTTCATATAGAACTGCTGATGTCTGGTAGGGCTGTCTAAAGTATCAAGAGCTTAAAAGGAGGTGAACACTTATTTTGGAAAAATAAGTCTGGGACCTGCTCCATTCTGGATCCTTGCTCTCCTTACAGGTCAGAAAACGGGAGCTGGGCCGCTCCAGCTGTCTCTTCTCATCTTGAGGTCTATAACGGAGCTCCTTTCAGGCAGTCATCTGCCTGCATGCCGTCCCTGCCTTTGTTTCCTGACCTCCACTGTTCTCTCCACTCTGTTGGCGCTCTCTGTTTTGCCTCCTTTCCTGTGACCAGCCTTCCCAATGATGCTCAGGCCCTGAGCTGGCAGGATGTCTGAGAGGTCAGGAGAAACTCACACTTTGATTTAAAATTAGAATCAACCACCTCCCCCTCCATGCACCCTAGCACAACTGCCACGGCAGAAGTGAAGAAGCTGAGACTGAGAGAAACTCAAAAATTGTCCCCCCGGGTGACACAATTCTCGAACGCTTACTCAGAGAATCGGTTCCAGGTTTATCTGACTGCACATTTCTGGCTGTCCTCTCCCTCCCTCCCCGACCCCCCTCCCTGATAGCACCTTGAATGTGTTAGCCGCTTGTTTGGGCTGTAGGGTCTGAAGTATATTTTTGGTTCATAGTGACAGATATTCAGTTCTTGAAAGTGAGAGTGTTACTGAGTTTGCTTAGTTCTATTTATAAAAGAAATAAAGCCAACTGCTTTTGTTTCAGATACAGATCATGGGGGATGGAGGTGAGGAGTCACCACAATTCTTAATCCTTAGCATTTCTTTTTGATTCTTTCTTATTTTTTATTTAATCATTTTATTGGAGGCTCATGCATTGCTTTTCATCATACATAGTTCAATACATACTGTTCAATACATACACATACTGTGCCAAGCACCCCTACTTGCCTGCCCTCGTCAACATTTTCCCGACATCTGCCTTTCCACTTGGGCCCTTGCTATGAGCCCCCCTTCCTTCCTCCTCCAACCTTTCCCCCCTTCTCCCCCAGTCCTCATTACTCTACAATCATAATTGTTTTGTCATATCTTACACTGCCTGACATCTCCCCCTGCCCACTCTTCCCTATGTCCATCCTCCAGGTAGGAGACAGTCTGCAGATCCCCATAGCTGGCTTACTTTCTCCACCCCACCCTCCCTCCACTCATCTGGCAACTCCACTCCGACCAATGACCCCGAGGGGTTCATCCACCCCGAGTTCCCTGTGTTTCCAGCTCCCATCTCTGCCAGTGCACCTCCTCCAGTCCAGCTGGAACAGCAGGGCAGACTTGGGACCATGGTGTTTGGGGGGAGGAAACCTTCAGGAAATAGAGGAAAGTTTTATGCTTCATTGCTACCTCACTGCCCCTTGACTGACCCATCTCCTCCCCATGACTCCCCCGTAAGATGGTGTCCAATTGCCCACAAGTGGGCTTTGGGTCCCCACCTTGCTCTCCCCCACATTCTTACTGATTTAATCCTTGTTCTTTGATATTTTATGTCTGCTCCCTTTGGACCCTCATGATCACACAGGTGGGTGTGTTTCTTCTATGTGGGCTTTGCTGTTTCTGCACTGGATGACCACTTGTTCACCTTCAAGTCTTTAAGATCCCAACTACTTTATCGTTTGATGGCTGGGTGCCATCAATTTCCTCAGCTCTGTCTGCCTCTGCACCCTTTTGTCCTCAGGGATTGTGACAGGAGGATTGGCACTTAATTATATGTTTTTTGTTCTTTGATGCCTGATAGCCTGGTTCTTTTCACTCCTTATGATCCCACTGGCTGGTGTGCTTCTTTTATGGTAGGCTTTGTTGCACTGTTTCTTCATCCTCAAGCCTTCGAGGCTTCAGGCTTTATGTCTTGATAGTCAGGGACCATTAGCCATCTTTACCACTCATTTTCCTGTCCCCACTTGTCCTCAGTGATCACCTCAGGAAAGTGTATATGCAATAATATGTTTTTTTTTCCTGTTTGATGCCTGAAACTTGGTCCTTTTGACTCCTCTCAGCCATGTTGGCTGGTGTGCTTCTTCTGCATGGACTTGGATATTTCTCGGCTAGTTGGCTGTTTATCTTCAGGCTTTGAGCCCCCAGACGGTATATCTCTTGATATCTGGGTGCAATCTGTTTTCGTCACCACATTTGCTTATGTACCTGTTTGACTTCAGTGATATTGGGTTGTCGGTGAGCACTGTGGCCAGATTCATAGAACAAAGTGTTCTTGCATTAAGGGAGTAATTGGGTGGGGGCCCAAGGTCCAGCTGCTGCCTTAGTACTCAGCCTATAACTATATATTCCTGAGTTTCTTCATGTTTATTCCCTCTCCCTTTTTTAAACATCAATTTAAATGTGCTCCTCAGAAATATTGTTGAAGATGGAGGGAGAAAAAAAGAATGAGGCCTATCCTGGTCTGCTTTAGAGCTCAAGTATAAAACAAAGGAGAAATATGGAACATATATCAAGAAGTAATTGAATTTTTCAAATTGCATGACCATGAAAGGAAGACAGACAATAATTATTCACTTTAATTTCTTTTTTTCCCTAACCCTAACTCTATTCACTTTAATAAAAAAATTTTGAAAGGAATGAATGTAACCAGGCGCCTTCATGTTTGCTGAGGCTGTAGTCTAGGGCAGTGAGCTTGCACCTGCAGCAGGAGGGAGGGGAGTCACAGCAGGTCCAGAGAAGTTCTGAGGCTGCTCGCTCTACTTGGCGTGGACAAGGAATCGGGGTCAGGTATTTAGAAATATCTTGAAGGCAAGCTTTTTCCAGATGGCACTCACTGTTTGGCTGTTGTTGTTTTCTTCCCTCTGACAGATCTCCTGAAATATGGATGGGGCTGGAGTCAATCACCAACCTGAATTCAAACTCCAGCTCTATTCGTTTTGACCCATGGGATTTTGAGCAAGGGAACTAATATGAGAGATTCCTGTTTTATCTGCACCGTGAGAATAATTTGATCTGTCCAAGCTGTCACAATGAGATGAGCTCAATTTTTTTTTTCAGGCTCAGACTGAATGAAAAAAATGCAGCCTCCTTCCCCCCACAGTTATGAGGTCTTAAGATGACCACCGCATAGCATTAGACTAACTGCAGCATTCTTCTACGAACAAATCTCTGTGATATTGGGAAAGCTGGGCATGTGCAAAGCCAGTCTTCTGATTCAGTATTCCCTACGGGACCCTTAAGTAGTGGGGAAGAGTTGTCTGACTTCACAAGTTGGGAAGAAGAGTCACCATCTATATGTATCAGCCTCTGACTGTCTATTAGGCAAAAGTCAGACATGCCTCCACCTTCCACCCTTTTTGCCATATTTTGAAACCAGCCATGTCCCCCATACCATTTTCTACTTCTCGGTTAGGTTCAATAACTCATTGCAATGGCCACCAGAACTCACAGGCAGTACACACAATTGTGGGCTTTATGATGGGCGCTAACAGGTAACTACTGAGTCTCAGAAATCCTCAGTACATTGTTCTTCCAGTCAGAAGGACATCTTCTCAGCTTGGTCCATAGGCACACTTCTCACTGCCACACAACCACCACCACCTCCCACCACGCCTGCCCCCACCCACCACCTGCCAACTTACAGCTCCTTTCCTGTTTAGACAATATTAGAAAGTTCTTTTAGTGCTGCTAAATGATGCCTAAAAAGCCAATTTCTGTAATATGTCCAAATATGGTCAGCCTTAGCTCCATAGATCAGCGATTTTAGCTAGTTAGGAACCTAGAAGTACCTTATTCAACAAGAACAGCGCCTACCCAAGGATACCCAGCTTTCCCACTCCGTAGGTCAGAAATTCCACCTCTCCGCCTTGGGGGGAGGTGGTTGTGGTTGTGTGGCAGTCAGCCCTGTGTTCTGGAATCAGATTCAGAGCAGGGAGCCCAAAGTCCCGAGGACATACTCCACATTTAATGCTTCCTTCTTAATGATTTTGAAATCCTCCCTATGACCTTTTTGGCATCTGAGATGACTCATTTTAAACAGAACTGACCAATGATCACGTGAACGTTTTATCTACTCTGTGTCCACGTTTCCACCCAGCCATTTGGTGAGAGTCACAAAGAGTTTGGCCATTATCATCTGCAATGATAATTCCAGAGAGTCTGCGACATATAATACTTCAAAGAGGCTCGGAACAGAGTGATTGCAATTTGATATGAGCCTGTGTGCTGGAGGTCTGGTGCTTTGTACTCTCTTTTATAAATCTGCTCTCAGAAGATTCAAACCAAACAAAACCCAAACAAACAATACCCCATCACTCTTGAGTCAATTCCAATGCATGTTCTCCAGAATAGAATGGCCTCATAAGGTTTTTCTTCACTGTAATCCTCGTGGAAGTAGATTGACAGACTCCTTTTTCAGCCTGTACAGTGTGTCTAGTTTGTTATGTTCAAACCACCAACTCTTAATTTATTAGTTGAGCATATACAGTTTGAAGCAACCAGGAAACTTTGAACACTTTAGACAATGATTTACAATTACATGATGTTATGGCTCTATGTAAACCAAACCATTCCAGGACACAGAAAACTGGGTATATGTAAACCAAAACAAAACATCTAAACATCTCACCAGTTTCAACTCCTAGCCTCCTTGAGGGCAGAGTAGAACTGCCTTGTAAGATTTCCATGACTACAATCCTCATACAGACAAACGACCATATCTGTCAACCAGGGAGGAGTTGGTGGGGTTAAACTGTTGCTTTTCTAGTAGGAGTCAAGTATTTAACCACTAAGCTCGTTCAACTTGATGGTTCTTATTTGTGTGCTCTAGGTTTCTAACCTCAAGGTTGGGAGCTCAAAACCACCTGCAGTGCCGCAGGTCAAAGTCAAAGTTTTTGACCCTTAAGGAGCAGTTCTACTCTGTAACATGTGATCGTTATGTGTTGGAATCAACTCCATGGCTCTTTGTTTTAGGATAAACTTATGTGTGTATGTATGTATGTATAAGTTGAGCATAGACAGCATACATATATGTGGAATATTCACATCTTATTTGTTGGACCATAAGATGCACTTTTCCCTCCAAATTGGGGAAAATTAGGGTGTGTCTTATGGCCCAAAGGTGTGGTACCCCAGAACGTTTGTTGATGATCCCATGTGCCCACTTACTGTCCGACACTGTTTACATGCTGTGGATTGCTGAGTGTTCAGGGGAAGTCCTGCCTGCAGGAGTTTCAATGTAGTCAGGTCACATGATCGGCACAGAGCACACCTCCCCTCATTTGTTAATGAAAGTGATGATGGCTCTTAGCACCGCTGTTGAATTTACGCTGTTAAATATTACCATAATTTGCTTTATTTTGATAAATATTTTAGTATACTGGTACTATTTGGAGGTTTTTTTTTTTTTTTTTTTTGGCATCACTGCCTCTGGTGGTCATGGGTGCTACTCAGTGCTGGCCGCCGCTGGATTTGAACTCCCAAGCCCGCAAATACTGGTACTATTTGGTTCAGGATATTTTTTCCTGTATTCCTGCTCTCAAAACTCGGTGTGTCTTAGAATCAGGTGGGTCTCACGGTCCAAAAAATACAGTGTGTGTGTGTATATATACACTCTGCTAACCATAAAGTCCGAGGTTTAAGTTCACCAGCCACTGTGAAGTAGAAAGATGAGATTTTTCTGCTTCTGTAAATATTCCCAGCCTTGAAAACTCAAAGGAGCAGTTCTTCTCTCTCAATAGAATCAGAATGAATTCAAACTATCCACTATATGTTCATAGGTTTGTTTAAAGTTAATTGCAAAGTAATGTTTATTGTAAGTAATGTATAACACACAGCCCATGCTAGAAACAAATCAGTATCTTGCAAATTATGTTCCTGAATGCCCTGCAGGGGATTCCTTGCTTCTTACAATGTAGATGCTTAGATTCTATGGACCATCCAATGACTTGAAAGTCTGTGACTTGGTGTGAGAAATCTGCACCATTATCAGCTATGAGAGATTCCTTTAGCTTTAAAAATGGACTATGATAAATTGAAGTCACCAATGCGTTCCTACTAGTGAAATAAAAGTGTCCATAATAGACAATTTTTAGTTGATAAAGCTCGGCCATTTTGAAAAGATGAAGTCTAACAATGGCAACATTTGTATCTGTGTATGGAGTTTATTTTTTTAAGAAATAGCTATTATTATAACAACACAGACTAGGGCTCATCAAGCATGCACTGTATGCCCTCTGCTTAATAAACATTGCATTTAATACCCACAATGACTTGCAATATCATTTTGTAGAACAGGAAACTGATAATAAGCAACATTGGGGGATTTGCAGATAGCCTAGGCCAAGATTGTGATTTAAGTGCTAATCTTTTCCAGAACCAACATCCATGATCAGTTAAGACATTACCTTTTCAAACCAGGATACTAATCACTAACAATGCAAGTTTTCCTTCGAATTTGATTTGCTTTTTCATGATATAGACAACCAGGAATAGGAACCATTGATTTAGAGTGGGTAAGCACTACTAAACAAAAGGCCATCAATTCAGTGCCCAGCAAGTCCACAGAAGGAAGGAAGATGTGACAATCTGCTGATAGGAAGGTCTACAGTCTTAGAAACTGGGGAGGTTCTACTCTGCCCTGGAGAGAGGCCATCATTTGGACTCAACTCAGTGGCAACACTTGTTTCCTTATTCTTTATTATTATTTTTTTTAGGTTTAGGTGCTTAGAGGTAGCCCTGGTGGGTAAGAGAAGACACTAGAGCCCTGGGGCTGGGTGGGGGGAAGGGGAGGATTTTGGAGGCCTGGTGGCAAAGTAGGTGACACCAAGTCCAATACCTCCAGCAGACCAGCCCGGAGGCAGGTGAAGTTTGGTACTCCCATAAAGATGTACAGTTTCAGAAACTCACAGGGAATGATTTCCTCGGTCACACAGGGTCACTATGATCAGGTTTGATTCAAGAGCAGTGAGTGAGAGTCGTTCCTCAGAAGAAAAGGCACTTCAGAACCTGTTCTGACAAAGATTCAGAGTCTTGGAAGCCCCCTTGGAAGTCTTGGCAGTTCTGCTCTGTGTCTATGAATTGGAATTGACTCCACCGCACACAAGAATGACCGACGCTCAGGCTCTTTGATCCGTAAAGTTGGAGTGTGGTGTTCAGCACAAGAACCCTCCACAGCCTTGGGGTGGAAGGGGAGGAGCTTGCTTAGCAAAAAAAATACTCTTGAGAATTGTGAGATGGAACTGTTTTAAGTGTTACAAACCTGGAACAACTCGCCTTCACCAGTGTCTACTATTTATTTATTTGGGCTAACAATTCTAGATAAAAAATCATCAGAGATGAAAAATCCTTGAGGCAACAGAATATTTTTTCAAAGGAGTTACAAAATTAAGATCACAGTAGGCAGATAAGACACTAAGGAAACTATTTTACTGAATGAATAATAGAAGAAGCAGTGAATAAGTGATAAAGGAGGGTGGGACGAAAGGAATCCAGTCAATCTGGAGCATTCTGATTTTTCCACTTTGGATCTGATAGAATTGTTTCCAGAGAGACTAGGGCCTTGCTGTTTTGTCTACATAAGAGAAGGTGTGATGATAAATACAAAAAGACCTCCAAACACTCACAGTAAAATGGAATTTAAAGATAGTGGAACATTTCCACACACTCTTTGAAGTTTTATTTGCTGAACAGTTGTTTCTCCTTGGGAGTGGAGAGAAGTATTTATAATATTTTCTGATTTCTATACTCCCAAAGCTCCCACCTGAGTAATTCTAAGTATGACACAAAGTTACTAACATTAAAGATGAACAGAGATAGACAGAATGGATCCTTAGAAACCAGTATGAATTGGTTCCAGCATACAGGTGCTTCTCCTGACTTCCTTTCATCAGTTCCTGCAGCAACATGTGTCAGAAGAAGCATCCAGTTGACATCTGACCAATGAACTTGAACAAGACTGGACTTACCTAGTAATATACCCGTGTAAGCCATGGAATATAAATCTCTTTACACCTACCTGCACTTACAAGTGTCTTTGGTTTTACTTCTCTACAGAACCCAACCTAACAGAATTTTTTTACCATTTAATAGAGTTTGAATCTGGTGATGACTATTCTTTGATTTTCACATAGATGTACATCCACACAACATTGAGTCAAAAAGTATTGCTATAAAATCCTACTAGTTTTATTAATCAGAAACATTAAATTGCAAAGTGCCTGCTGCTGGAGCTATCCTGCATCTGGATCTATATTTGAGATCTATACATTCTGAAGGCAGCATTTTGATCTCACTAAGCTTTCTTTGAAAAATCCTGTGCTCTTCAATGACACCACTTTAAAAAGGCAGTGTTGGCACCATATACCCAAATCGTGCTTCTTTCAAATACTTTTTGAATTTAAGGAACAAAAATAATAAAAAAAAAACTTTTGAAAATGGAAGAGCAGAGCTGCAGAGTGCTAGGGTAAGAGAGGACAGCCCTTATGACTCTAACAAATGTGCAAATGGGAATGGAAAAATGTCTGCAGGCAAATTGCTGTTTGCTTGTTTGTTTTTTTTTCCCTCACTGATATAGCTTTCAATTTCCTTATGATATTTTCATAATAACCTCCCATTATTTTCTGTGTCCTCCAAGAAAATTTATGAAAACTACCATTTTGAAGTCCCCTCAACAGTTATCATAATCTTCAGAGCTGACTTGTCTTCGATGCAATTGGTCTAGCAGATTCCCGCAGAAGACACTGTTGGGATCCGACCTTGCTCTCTGAGTGGTATTGGTAAATCCAAGACCTGTCTGCGGTTACAATCTGTTTCATAAATTTGTCTTTTTCTTTTCATTAGCTTTGAGTTGGCTTAAATGACTGATAGAGTGAATGGTCGGCTCTTTGGGTGAGCTGCTGATCTCAATGGAATGCTTTTGTGTGTGGATGGATATATCTTTTTTTCTTTTTTTTTCAAGGGCACACTTCTGAGATTAGGACAGATGTATTGCTGAGATAGCTAGCCTGTAACTTATTCATTGAATGAGATGCTTAAAATATGTTTTGGAAAAACGTATCTGTTTTGTGGGTAATAAACCAGGAATATATGAAATGGAACCCTAGTGGTAATACTTTTTGACTTATTCTCGTATATACAATGATGGGTTGCTTAACTACTTCCAATACACTCCTTCAAAGAAGACATTATGCTATGCAGCTATGAGGACTTTATAAAACCAGCTTGCAGTTTTCCTTGCTGGTGCTGTTACTACAGCTACTGCTACTGCTCTAACTCTTGGGAGAGGCTGGAAGAAAGGACACAGACAGTCATTGAGGCAGAAAGGATGGGAGTGGGAGTGGACTAAGGGAAAGCGGTCAAGGAGAGAGCAGAGCAGAGCAGATCCAGCCCTGCACACTGCTTGAATCCCGTGGGCAGCTTGAGCATCTCAGGTCCCACAACTCTCTGCTGCCTGCCAGACGTCGCTCTGAGGGCCCATGCCCCCGGAACGTGGTCCTCTGCCGTGCATTCCCCGCTTATCGCTCTCTGGTACTTCAGTCCTGCAAGATTCTGGGCTTGGGTCTTCACATTAAGATGTAATCATAAAAAAAGGACAGCTGCTTTCCCTTAGAAAACAAACGAATAAAATATGTATGGGGCCACAGAGATATGCATTGGTAGTAGGGTATTTTCTGAAGAGGTTTTAAATGGCACATACTTATATGCCCAACAAGCAAACATTAAATCATTAAAATGTTTTTGATTTTAATGCACCTAGTGATTCAAGTGCTGAGCTTGTAACTGAGGGGTCTACTATATCCCTCCTGCCCTTCCAAACAGGAAGTAGATGGAGCATGCTGCTTACCTTAAGCTTTTTGTCACTAGAGACCTTAGGGTGACACCCTTACTCTGTTCTTCAAGTCAGTATTAGATTATTTGGGTTAATACCTCAATATTTAATTTTTCTTCTTCATTTCTCTGCCAATCTGTTTTCAATTTGTTTTCTTTAAATTGACTTCTTTTTCCCTGTGTTGTTCACTAAGACATTCTTAATATCGGCCTTTATATTTCTCGATCCTAGAATGGGATATACTTTTCAGTGTTTGATTTTATCTGCTCAGATTCTGTGAAATTTTATCCATTTTTCCCATGGTCATAATTTAAGATGTTTATTTTCAGTTAATTGTTTTCACTTTTGATATTAAAACTTGATGTGTCTGCTTCTGTTAACATTGTTTATTTGCCCATGTGTCATATTTGCAGATCTTTTCATATATTTCTTACTTTTCCTGCAGTTTTATTAAATTCACATATTAAATTTATGTCAATATTTATAATACAAAACTGAGTAATAATATTTTTTCCTTAATGAAAAAAGGGACTGTTTGCTTAATGGATCAGGGAGACAAGGGACTATGTCCTATTATCCCTCTGTGTTGAGCTTAGTTTGACATATGTGTAGCTTTGAAACTTTGAACTCACATAAGATTTAAAGAGTAGCATTGGGAGATCCAACTTGTTTTTATTTTAGCCTCCTTCCTCCTGAAGGCCAACAGCTAAGTAAGCATCAGATGACTACAAGAGTTTACTTCTGCTGCTGTTTCAGTATGCCCTCCTTTCCAGCAAGACCAAGCAATAAAGGAAAACTGTCAAGGAGAACTAGATGTATCTCAGAGGAGCTTCTAAATTCCAATTTCTATTATCAATATACTCATTGCAATTCTGCCACATTCTTCTTAGCCTACCAAAATCCTGAGAAATATGATCCCTGACCACACTGCTATAAGTGATTGTTTATATAAATCCAATAAATATGACACTTTCAGGTAACTCTTGTCATTTTCCTATTTTGTAAATGGGGAAACTCAACAAAGAATTGCCAAAAAGAAGAACTTTCCCATCAAGACAACACAGTAAGTAATAGAGATGAGATTCAAACTCTACAGCGTTTCAAGTTCATTTTTGAAAGGTGTTAGGAAAGTTACTTTATACAGTTAATATATCAAACAATAAAACAGTAGGTCTTGTGATTTTCTAAATCTTTCTTTGCTTTATAGGACTCAATTTTTCTATTTAGTCATGATTTAAATAGGTGTTCATGTTTACTCTATTCCTATTTGTGTACCATATACCATTCTGTCACCATCAATAAAATTGATACGATTTCAGTTTATCTCTTCGGGACATTTTTTTTTAATAGACATCTACATCCCTAGAATCAATTGGCTTTCTGCTTCCTTGCCCTTTCAATGACACTGAATGCAGGAAGATCAGATCCAGAGACATTGTAAGCATCTCAGCACCTGCAGGGTTCTCTATGTGGTTCCCCCAGGTCGGGGGTTCTCACTGCCATTAGCGTAGTCCATGTGTCTTGTCAGTAGAGCGTCTCTTTCATGTGTTTTGCCAGTAGGGAGTCTCTCAGGGAGTGAGCCTAGCGAGTGTCTCTTAACTCAAAAAAGGAAATACAGGAGTTCCCAGCATCCTCAGGAGAAGGCCATGCTCACACAGAGACCGCATTGGCTATATCCTGATTGACAGGTTGGACTCCACCCTTCCGTGCTTTATCCTTAACTTGACACCAGATAATGTAACTACCATATGAGCCTAAAATCTTTAAGAGAGTAGAAAAGCTCTTCTATCTCTGATGAAGCAGTTGATGTGTTCACACTGCTGGCATTAGAGTTAGCAGCTAAGCGCAAGACCAACTATGCTACCCAGACTGATAGCATTAGGAGCTATGCCCCATTCCGTCATAAATTGTGACATTCCATAATTATGACAGTCCATCAAATTATGACAAATATCATAGTGAGAGGAAACTATTTTAGATGATTAAATTTTATATTTTACATTCTTATACAAAATCACTCAACTAATAATTGAGCTGAAGAAATCCTGAACAGGTAGATTCAATAATGTAGCTATTCAATGATATGTCTCTGAGTTTGGGCAAGACAGAGGAATAATTCTAATGTAGAGTGAAATGATATTTAAAGTGTCATCTCAGAACAAGTTCAAAGCTAAACTCTTCATAAAACAAGTGGATAGTCCATCAATATCCATTTCTATAGATGTACAGTTACTAGGGTTGGCATTATTCACATTTGAAGTTCTCATTTTCATGACAAAAATTGGAAAAAGAATGGAAAATGTCACACAATCAGTCCCTTTCTTTTTAAAGATGTGTCTCTAATATCTTGTGTTCTTATGAACACATTTTCTTTAAGATGAAAAATGACAGCTCAACATGATTTTTCCCAAACCTAAAGCTGAGAGCAAGGTCCACAGAGTAACATACTAATTTTTCATCCAATGACTACATTAGTCCTAAAATCTAGTGTAAATACCATGGGCAACTGCTTTCACTATAGAAAAAATGCAATCAAAGATGAAGTCACAGCCACCAGCTAATGACAACTACAATCACCTCCACCCTCCACCGACCCCCCCCTCACTCCACACACACACACACACACACACACACACACAATTTCTGCATTCAGTGAAAGCCTTTGGGGACTCTTTTCTTTTGAAGTTCCATGGAGAGTCACATTAAGGGGGTGAATGCTTCCATTGCAGGTTCCATTTACACCGCCCTATTAACTTTCTGTTAAAAGCTTTTTCTCCCCCCCCCCTCTTTTTTAACCATTTGAGCATTTTCTTGTTACATTTCTATTTGGAAAGAAAATTTCCTTTTAGGAATCTTTAACTGAAATATTGAAGCAGTTTTTTTTTTAAGTTATAACTCTTTGCAAAAAACTTTTGTATAGATTGTCCGGTTTTTCAAAAAGAGAGATATTCAGCAATTGAACAGATTTTAATTCGTGAGAAGAGGGGGCAATCTGGGTGCAGTGCAACACCGAGGACAAATACAGATTTCCTCTGGTTCTTTAATGCTTCCTCCTCCCCAGTATCATAATGCTAATTCTACCTTACAAATCTGGGTAGACCAGAGCATGTACATGGGTACAGAAAAGAGCTGGAAAAACAGGGAACACAGCACATATAAATTCCTCAGCACAAATAATGAGAGTAACCATACCACAAGGGGAAGAGGAAGGTGGGGGGAGAAAGGGGAACCAATCAAAATGACCTACTTATAGCCCCCTCCCAGGTTGATGGACAACAGACAGGGGAGTCGGGGGATATCAGACAGTGCAAGATATGAAAAAATGATTGTAATTTGTAAATTATCAAGGGAGGGAGGAGAAAAGGAGCTGATAACAAGGGCTCAAGTAGAAAGAAAATGCCTCGTAAATGATGATGGCAACATATGGACAAATGATCATGAGAAGATGGATGTGTATATGGACTGCGATGAGTCTTAGGAGCCTCCAATAAAATCATTTAAAGATATTAAATTTTACATTTCATTTTAATTAAGGTAAATTTAAATACAATTTGGTAGGAAAATCAAGGCCTGCATCTATCTTAGTGATCTGACTGGTCAAGCACCAGGTCAAAAGGTCTTCTTCCCTTCCTTTCTAAAATTGAAATATCTAAGCACTGCCTCTCTGTAATGATGCTATCATGTCCTACACGTCTGAGGAAATAAAACCATATACAAATTCCCCAGTTGTCTTCTCTACTGCAATGGCAAAAAACACATTTTGAGTTTGACCTCTTCTTATATTATATTGCCTACTTAGTAGACGTGTATTTTATGGAGGTCCTTAAATAGGACCTTCTGATCTGAAACTTCACTGTATTATCTTTTGTTCCTGAGGCTAAAGATCTTTTTGAGTTGGAGAGTTTAAGAGGTTGTTTTTTTTTTTTTTGGCAGACACTGCTAATGCACAGGTTCTCAATATTATGAACTGAAAGTTCATAAAATAATCTTTTTTGTCCTGTTTGAATAAGACTTAGCATAAACCTGAACCAAGCTCATTGCCGTGTAGTTGATTCTGACTCATAGCGATCCAATAGGATGTCATTGAATGGTTTCTATGAGCTGTCATCATATTCACGTAAATCTTGAAGCTAGAAGATGAGTCTTCACGAGGGATAATAGAGGATGCTTTTAAAGATAAAGTACACATGCACAGATTTAAAAGAATCATATTTAAAGGGAAACAAATGTTTTGGTATCATGAAATGGGAAATCTGAGTGTGGTGAAAGTAGAGTAGGCTTGAGATAAAATATCTTATAAGCCTTTTAAGAAGCAGTACTTTTTTGACTACATAAGGGCCAAAGTAATTGTTGTATATAGAGAAAAAGATGGTATATTTGGATTCCATCCAGAGAAAATCATGGAAGATGGATTAGGAGAAAGGCTTACAGAAAGAAATCCACTAAGCAATTTGTAATCTTGGTGTGGAATTTTGGATGAATTGTGCTAAAAACAGAGGAAAAGATAAACCAAATTATTACCCCTGGAGTTCTAGTCTGTATATGCAAAGGTATATTTCAAACAAAATATCTATATCAGGATTATGTAATTAGTGGATTGTGACAGGCAAGTTCTTTCTGAAATTTATTTGTCTGTGCCTTCCAATTAAAGCAGGGTTTCAGAGAGAATCTCATGGGCCAGTTAAGGGTAGAGAGGCCAGCTCAGCAAGTTAAGGTGCTTGCTCTTTTCTTTTAATTCCAGGGTTAATTTTCATACATTTTCAGGACGACATAGAAAATACACAAGAAAACTCAAAAACGGCACCAATGAGAACAAAGTCAAAGAAGTTTTAGTAAGAAGTCTTTTTGGAAAGAAGAATATTGTTGGGAAAACGCATCCCAATCTCCTTTAAAGCTCTAATCTTGTCCTTTCAAACTTCTTTTTGCTCCTCAACTCAAAGGTCATTTGAAAACAACACTGAGAGTGTTGAGGTTGACCAAATCACCAGTTTCAATTGTCATAAATGGAAAAGTGTGGACTTCTTTGAGGGAAGGGTTAAAAACCCAAACACCAAACTCACATCCCTCAAGTTGATTTGGACTCATAGAGACCCCATAGGAGAGGGTGGGAGTTCCGTTATGGCTTTCACTTTTCACAGAAATAGAAAGTCTCATCTTCTCCCTCAGAGGAGCTGGCTATGCAGCTGTCCAACACATGACTGCTACCGCCCCCCCCCCCCCGACCCAGGATTCCTTGGGGGAGGGTTCACAAATTCCCTGCCACAGAGTGGAGGCTGACTCTCTGGCTCCTGTAGGACAGGGTGGACCTGCTCCTGTGAGTTTCGGAGCCTGTAACTCCTAACCATAGTAGAAAATCCTGCCCTTTTTTCCCATGAAGGGGCTGGTGATGTCAAACCGCTGACCCTGTAGTTAGCCTCCTAATTTATAATCACGACACTAGGGCTTTTGATTTGTGGCAAATCAAAGTGTACAGACTTCTTCAGTAGGGTTAGAGATTGAGAAACACCAACCTCACAGGTGTCTAGACCTAGGCTGTGGATAGGTGGAAAATCAACAGCTTTGCATTTTAATGTTGTGGTTTAATAATTTTTCGAGCAGTACTTTTGACTTATCCTCCTGTTTTATAGATGAGATTGTGATATGGAAAGGATAATCTGAAGTTTTATTTCAGTAGAATCACAGGTTGTAGGTGTAATTGGTAGCATAATTTTTTAACAGTAATTTAATATGTGATTGGATGTCATATTTAACTTCTACATCAAGTTGAGTTTTCAATTTACTGGTTAGATCCCATGCACTTTATTTTTAAAATAAAAATTTGCATACACATGCCAGACCTTTATCATTTTTCATGTGTCATCTTCATTCGACTTACTGGCAGAGATGATTCCTTTTCACCTATAAAAGGGTGTATCTTGGGATATTTTAATCAAATAAATCAACCAAGAAAAGATAGTGCTAATACTGAAATGATAACAATAACAACAATAATGCTACTATTTATAATGACAGTAGTTAACATATAATTTACACAACACATTTTAGACATACTATGCCATTTGGTTCTAAAGTTAATTCCTGTCAATCTTCATGATGCAGGTAGAACAAATAATTTCTGATTTCTAGTATATCACCTAGTTTCTGATTCAGTGGTTCTCAACCTTCCTAATGTTGTGACCCTTTAATACAGTCCCTCAGGTCGTGGTAACTCTAAAACTATTTTTGTTGCTACTTCATAACTGTAGTGTTGCTACTTTTATGAATCATAATGCAAATTTGAAAATCATATAAAAATGAAATGAAATGCAGGATGCATTTTCACTGTTACAAATTTTACATAGCTAAAGCACAGTGATGAATCACAAAACAATGTCATTAAATATTATGAAATATTTATTTCTAATGACAAATAAATGTTATTTTGTCTTGAAGCATGGTGTAGCACTGGGATTCATCTTCGTGCCATGAGTGATCAATGGGATCAAAAATAAGAACAACTTTGAAGATGACACAGAACTGGACAGTGTTTCCTTCTGTGGTACATAGAGTATCAATCAGAACCATCTTGATGGCATTAACAGCAGCAATACAACGGAAATTCAGAATGTGAACTGAGACAAGGTGGAAATAAACCCTCACTTTCAAGTCAAATCTGACTCAGGGTAGGACTATCCTATGGGGGTTATGAGTACAAGGGTGTAAGCTTTATGAAACAGACTGTCATTTCCTTTCCCAAAGGTAGGTTTTTGTGTGCTAACCATCTAACTTAGTTAGCAGCCAAGCATCTGATCACTGAGCAACCAGGAAAAATGGAGCCTCGAAAGGCAGATTGCCAAATGTACTTGCAATTTGTTAAAATGTGTAATTATTTAAGATATATAATATCAAAAATCAAGTTCCTCAATTGCAACTTGTAACACCACACTTCCAATATTGAATAATGATTGCTAACTTTCTTCTACAATATTGGATGATACAAATCTATAACTTTGCATCATTGTGGAAATTTAATTAGAATAGTTCTATAGATACATGTACAAGGGACATGCAATAGTGAGTAGCCCATATAAAGGATAAAGAACAAAAAATGCCATGAGAAACAGAATATGTGATGCAACTTTCCAGTCCCATCACATTTTGATGATTTCCTATTTATCCCAATTTGTTTAAAGCTTATGTACATATTTGATAGCAATACAAATTTAATTGATGTTTTCTATCTTAAGACAGGCATAGATACAAAATCATAGACCACAAACTAAAAGAAAACCTGAGAGAATCTAATTTCTTTCAAAAACCTTTTATTATAAGCATAAAAACTTGGCTTTCCAGAGATGCAAAGTCAGTTGATGTTACAGCATAACTAGTACCTATAGCATTGAAATTAAATTTTTACTTTTTCCTCATGTAGAAACGACACAGAAGGCCATATGATATCTCTGAATCTGAATTTTGAAATTTAAATGTTGCAATAAATGCATTTGTCACTCTTGTTAGTTAGTTTTTTTTAATGTTTTTCTTTATATGAAATCCAAGATAGGTAAATCCAGTAGAGACCATAACTAGATTCATGGTTCATTGGGAGTATGGGAAGGGATGTTGGGAAGAAATTGGGAGCATATCATGATGAGATCAAGAATGAAGAAAATGTTCCAAAACTGAGTGTGGTGAGATGACTGTACAACTGTTCTTGATGCTATTAAGCAATTACATTCTATGATATATAAATTATATAACAATAAAACTGTTGGTAAAAATGTACTTGAATACACTGTCCTTATTCGCAAAGTTTTGTGGATTTTTCTAACAGGTTACCATAAACTGTGATTTATTTAACATAAACATATTTATTTGGGATAAATAGATTGTGAGAATCTTAATGATTCTTATGCTTGGTCCAGAAATGGAGAGCATGAGGCACCATTCTAGTGATAGAAGGTTGAATGGTCTATTTCCACTATTAAAAATGCAGTAGAAAAGTGACCTCTCTGCTTGGACTCGGCGTGACTGAATGTCTTTTTGGAATGTCCACTCCTTCAGGATGAGGCCAACTCAACTGAATTGTTGAAGGGGATAGTTGGAGCCCTTTCTTTCCACATTTGGATCCGCTTACTTTACCTCATCTCCTCCGATGATATCATAAAGATACATTCTTCTTGGCATTAAGAACCCATCATTTTAATTCATCCTACTTGAATCCCTAAGTCAAGAAGATACACATTTCATGGAGATACTTGCATTTTTTGCTGCATGTAACTGATATCCCAAAGGAAAGTGATCACCTCTGTTAGAAAATCCAGACTGTTCTGAAGCACAGAGGTCAGTGGGCTTGATATAATCAGAGAATGCCAAGGGTTTGGTAACTTTCAAAGAGGAAAAATGAAGGAAGAAATATGGTGGTAGAATAGTCATAAATTGGTATATGGCAAATCAGGGATGGATTATGAAAAGACATGAATGGAAAGAGTGAAATCTTATACCAGGAATAAATTCATGAGCTCTACTAACAATCCTAAAACTAAGTACCCCATTTAAATAATACTTATCTATTTTTTCTATAATAAGATTTCAAAGTAAATATTTCATTTGTTTCTAAGTATTATTATGCTATAAATTCATATGAGAGTTTTCCACTCATGGTCACATGGGTAACTAATGTTAGAGGGATTGTAATACCACAAATAGATTCTGGAAATGTCTGCTTGTCAAAAGAATACTTTTGAACTTCCCAAAATCAGAAGTTCAAATGTTTCCATGGGTGCACATAGAAACTATAACAGTAATATAAAACATTAAATAGGACCATCATATTTGATAGAGAAAACACTTTATTTAACTCAATCCTTTTTAGCTTATGCATTCATTTTCTTTAAAAAGTAGGCTATCAAAATTGTGGTTAAAAAGACCTACTGGAAACATAGCTATTGAGAAATGAGTAAAAAAGTTTAAAAGATTCATTTCAAAACTATTTCGCCTTTAATGTGAAAATGATTCTAATTTAGAGTAACAATTTCATAGTAAAAGTGTGGCTTTGGTTTATCCTTTAAGCCAAAAGTGCTCTTGGCTCTTGCATTTATGCCATTACTTAGTCATTGCTAAGAGTAACTAGGATGTAGGTTTTGAAATGAGAATTTAGTCTGAATGTAATAGTGGTATATTCTTGTCTGTGAACAATAGAATGAATTTTTCAAACAATCTATTTGAGTTCTAAGAGAGATAGGCTTTGAATATGGAGCCAATAGTTTTCTTAGAAAAGCTTAAATTTATTATTAAGGACTACCTATTGAATGCCTGACACATATCAGCACTGTGTGAAGGGGACCTGTCAGGGGACATACAGATAGAAGGAAAAGACACTAGGATTTGTTGAATTTGTACGATGGATCCTATTCAGTGATAGACTAATAATAGATTGGATGCTCACAGGATTGATAACATTTTGCACAGATGAAATGACTGAGGACCAAGGAGGACAATTTTATTATTCTCTAGTAAATAAGGGCCAGGTGTCTAGGGTTTTTGTTTTGTTTTGTTTCTCTATAACTTACACCTTAAATTCTGAGGAGAGGGGTTTATTCGTTGTTGTAAACTAGCCTCTAATAAAAACAGCAACGTTTATTTGCGTACACATACAGAAACATTTCTATAAGGAAATGGCTCACACAATTGTAGAGGCCAACAAGTCCAAGGTCAGATTTCAGACTGAAGGCTGCTCCAAATTTGTGCAAATTCAAGAGACAATGAAGCTGAGATCATAAGCTTGGATGTCTGGCTTTGGACTTGCAGAGGTGAATGAACCCAAGGTCAGCATGTAGGATGGCAGACTGCTAAGGATTCCTAGGACAGGCAAGCAAACCAGCAGGCCACTGGCTCCCATCACAAGAACCAGCGGTCAGAAGATGGGCCAGATACAGGATCCTATCCAGGAAACAGCAAACTTTCTACAATGTGATATATATATATATATATATATATATATATGTATATATATATATATATCACTCCCAAGGAAACTCCCTTTCAATTTATTGGCTGATCATAGCAGTTCTTATCATGAATATGACTTTTAGCTCTCATCTTGGGGCATTGATATGTCTCAACTGCCAAATCACTGGAAATCTTGGTCTAGAAAAGTTGACACAAAATTCAAACTGTAACAGTTATCTTGCAAATGATCTGATCTTGTTTTTTATTATTTGAAAAAGAGGAGATCTAGGAAGCTGGGGTAAGAAAGAGTATCATAGTTTCCATATATGAAAAGGGGTATGTTGGCCATTTTAACCTATGAGGAGACTTCAATGAAAAAAAAATAGAATGAAGAGACAATGGAAATTTTCCCACCAATTTTTTTGAAGCCTCTCATATTCTAGTGTTACATTGTTCTTGTTCTTGTCAGGTACCTTTGAACTTGTTCATATACATCCAATAGAGAGAATGCTGGTCCACCACCATTTTTTTTAATGCTACAATGTTATATTTTAACATAACAGCATGTGCAACAATCTCCTTTTCAATGCAATCTGCATGTTAGCAATACTCTTCACTTCCCTGGTACATAGTAAAAGGAGATTCACTAAAGATGTAATCTACATGTATTCCCCTTTCACTAATTTTTGTAAAAACCAAATCACCATTAAAATCAGTCAAAATGGAAATCAAATGATAGGATATAATATTTTTGCTTGATTCTGTCTGCCATAATTGAATTTACAAATTATCTGAGTATCTCATTTTTGTGTGTGGTTATTGTAAATGGCATTATTTTCTTGATGTCTTTTTTAAGAGATGTTTCCTTTTAGTATACAGAAATGAGACCAAATGTTTCCATTGTTTACCAAAATGTTTTTAGCAAATCTTTCTGCGAATTCCAATGCATCTTTGCCCATTTGAATTCATCTGATGCTTTCTTGTTGTCTAGTGCTCTTATTGAGGCTGCAGCACAGTGTTGAAGAAGAGTGGTAATGGAAGAAATCCTTTTCTTGTTCCTGTTTGCAGCGGAAATACCTCCAGATTTTCCTTGTTGAATGATATGCTATTGCTTTAAGTGCCTTTGTGATGGTCCCAACTCAGGGTGACGCTAGTGAATGAAACTCTATTGGATCCTGCGCCATTCTCAAAATGGTTTTGTTTGAATCTATCCTTTTGGCCATGGTGATAATACATCTTGTTGAAGGTGCCGCTCTTTATCACTGCTGCTCTATTTTACTAAGTGTCTTTGTCCATAGATTTCCCCCTCCTGAGAGTATGTGCAAAGTACTTGAGATACAATCTTCCGGTCTTAGCTTCCAAGAGCATTCTTGTACTTCTTTCGAGAGAGAACCATTTGTCTTCTAGGAGTTCATGGTACTATCAATATTCCTCACCACCACCAAAATGCGAATGTATTGAATCTTCTTTGGTCTCATTACTGAACTTTTATTCTAAATTTTACATATGCTTGAGACAATTGAAAATACCCATGCTTGAGTCAGCCAGCTGTATCTTAGTTCTCAAAGTAACATCTTTGCTTTTCAACCATTTGATGTGGTCTTGTGCAGCATATATATTCAAATCAATGCATCATTTGATTTCTTGCCTACTGCTTCTATTAACATTGATTGTGAAGACAAGCAAGACAAATCCTCAACAGCTTCAACTTTCCTCCATTTATCAGGATGCTACCCAAAGGTCTAGACATGTGTGTTTGGGTTTTCTTTCCATTGTATTGTAACCAATACTGAAGGCTGCCATCCTTGAGGCACCCAAGGATGACGATCTAGGATTGCGGCACCAACTGTTTTGTTTAAACCCATTGTTGCATTTACTGTGTCAATTCATCTCAGCTCAGGTCTTTCTCTTTTTGCCTGATCCTGATTGGTCTCTCATGATAAACTGTCCAAAGCACACACGACAAAATCTCGTCGTCCTCACTCTGAAGAATCGTTCTGGGTGAATTTCTTCCAAAACAGACTTGTTTGTGTCCAGGGTACTTTCAATAGTCTTACTAAGCACTATAATTCAAATTAATCAATTTGTCTGTTGTCTTCTTTATTCTTTGTCCAATGTTACATGTATATGAGGCAATTTAAAATACAATGACATGAGTCAGGTATCTTAATCCTCAAAGTAACATCCTCACTCTTCAACACTTTAAAGAACACTGAACAACATATTTACCCTGTCCAATATGAGTTAGAGTCAAGCACATTATCTACTTAATCTTTAGGTTCTAATAAACATGACAATGCCTACACATAACTCACAGACAAAATTCATCATTAATGATTTTACTATATGGCAACCATGAAATATTTATCAGAGCGTGTTACAGAATTCTTTCAATATTGCTAATGATTGTCCAAAGGGTATGCTACTCTGCTATAGGTCTCAACCTAAAGTTATTTAAGGTCAGAGCCTAAAGTTCTGTGGGTCATCAAATATAGCTCCCTGAATTAAGTGTCCAGAGGCAGCATACTCCAGTAAGCCTCAGCCTGAAGGCACTCATCTCTACTTCTGTGAGTTAGCAAGTTCAGCTCCCCTAATTAAGTGCCTAGAGACAGACCACCCCATGAGTCAGCCTCCTGCCTAAAATCACTTAGTTTTACTTGCTGTGTGGGCTGGAAAGTCATTACTCTGCGCCAGGGTCTCATTCCTGGTTCTGCTCTTGCTCTCCCGATGTCACAGCTGTCTTCTGGATGAAGGAAGTTCGCTGCACAAGGATCTCAGGTTCAGAGGATACACTGCACTATTGTCTCTAGCTGGTCATGAGATTTCTCTTGCTGCTCTTCAGGGGATTCACTTTATACATAGTAGGGTCATATGTTCCTAATTACTCACACCCTATCATATCTATGCAGGCTAGAGTTACTTGTGAGAGTTAAGACACTTTGACTAGAAGACACACAAGGAATAGTCCACTGCCTCTGTAAATATGCTGTTTGAATATTTGACTGCTGCTTCCATAAGCACTGGTTGTGGATCCAAACAAAGTAGAATCGTTGACATCACCAATTTCTTCTTCACATGATGTCGGTTGGTCCAATTGTGGAATGTCATCACATCCATCATCATGAACAACAACAAAGTTGAAGATCTATCTTGAAATACCAAGCTGTTTGTGATAGTGTAAAATCGATATGCTTACAATAATGTGTATTCTGACATTATTCATAATCCATGCTGACAGTAGTTTTCCCCATCATTTTAGCCACCCTATGGCTAAGATATGGCAGAGATATTTTATGCCTCATAATGTGAGTTAAGAAAATTTTTAAATTTAAAAGCATGTAACAATAAGTTGATGATAGATAATTCAATCAGACATATCTAACTTTAAGATCAGTGTACTCGAGTTAATACAGGAGACTGATTTTGGAAAAGTTCTAAAGATAACCAAATTCCTTAAGGAAATAAATCATAGAACTTTTAGTGTCTGGACTCAGGGAACATGCAGGATAACTAGTATAACATAGTGCATCAAGACACTAAATAATTCACTAAGAGAATAATGTTATATATCCTTATTTGGTCAGTTTCAACTCAGATCTGAAATGCTCATGAACAGTTATTTAAGGTACAACTATTTAATCTCCCATTTTCCAGAGGAAAGATGAGAAATAAAACTTGGCAGACACATGGGCACATTTATCTGATGAACTCATTGACCACACAAACAGCAGTTTCCAACATTTGGAGACTAGAAAAACTAGATGATTCCTGACTATAACTTCCACTGCTCTCAAAGGCTCATATAGTTCCTGGGTGTAGTTTGGGAAAAAAAACATGAAGCAAAAATAAAAAGCATAAAAGACAACAAAAAGAGAAAGAAGAATGGAAACAGAGGAAATGGAATGAGTGAGGGGATTGCAATGGATGAATTTAATCAGAATACGTATGAATCACCAAATATAAAACTATGAGCTGTTCTGTACACTTTCACTTAATTCACAATAAAAGTGTTGCCTAATCACTCTCTGACTTTCCCTTTGAATTGATTTAGTATTATTTAGAGATTAGAAACAGCACTACGTGGGACACAAGTCATAAAAGCAACTGTAGCAATAGAATGTAGTGCGGGCACGTCCTTTTCAACATAGGAAAACACTAAAACTCAAGTATGTATATGGATGAGGGAAGTATGTATATGGAAGGGTGAGCTATGTTGACTGTAACCAGGTAAGCATGTTACTTGTTCAAGGAGTCAGATGCCTTCCCTCTGAGCCACACAGCAGCTAAAGGCTATTGCTCGTGTATCTGTCTTGTTAGGTTGGAGGCACCTGGAGGGCCAACACTGTATTCTCTCTATCACCACATTCCCAAATTCAAGATCTATGGGCTGGCAGATGACATGTACTTATTAGACACTTTCTTGAGGGAATGAACACATGAATGAATGATTACACAGTGGGATGGATAATCTATGCTCCTTTAGCCCTCCCTGACAATTATTGCTCAAAAAGTTTATAATGCATATAAAATGATGGAGCAAACACAATTTATGGAGTCTTGAGAGTTGGCGGGGGAATGGGGAGAAAGGACGGAGGGGAAGGCATGGGAAGCTGAGGTCAGAAGCTCAGATGGAAAGGTGGAGGTTCAGAGAGTGATGACAGCTGCAGGCATGTGAAGATGCGTGACAAAATATGTGTATTTAGGTACTATGAGAAACGATGTAAGAGCCCCCAATAAAATGATTAAACATGAAAAAAACACATAACTAAAATGGAGTGTGTAGTGTTAAAGACATTTTATTCAAAAGTGATAAAGTTATCTTTAATATTTATATATGTGGCACAAATAGGAATTTCCTAGAAACGAACATATTCAACCTTCTCTGCCTTGAAGCATTTCTACTAAATACATGGCTCCTCCAGCTTCACTCTCCCTCTCTGGCAGGCATTAGTAGTCTCTCTGGGAGGCACAGTTAATAGAGTGAGTTGCCAGTGCCATGTATGAAAGAGAAAGAAGGAAAGAAAGAAAATCTTAGTTCAGGAAGCCAACAACCTTTCTGCTAAATCCTTAATTCTTGGTTTCATGATTGATTTATACAAACCAGAACATAAACACATTTAGAAAGTGTTCTCATAATTTAAACAAGATCTCATCAGGATAATTTTATTCTCATCGTCTATTTAGGAATCAGCCTTCCTAAGTAGCTTTGTATTAAAATGATGAGACAATATCACATGTAGATTGCTCAAATCAAACACTATGTTCCTGGACACATTAAATTGAATATATCAGACACAATGGCAATTTGGCATGTGAAATATCTTCATTTATTTACACAACCCAGGCAAAATCGTTTACCCTTGTGACTCACTCCACATGCTGTGGTTTCCCCAACTCATGATTAATAGCAATCCACATGACAGAATTGCCCCTTTGGATTTCCTGTAAATTTAATGAGACTTTTTATCTTTTGTAAATACTATACTGTAACCATTTGCAAGCAGAACACCAGCTCTTTCTTCCCCAGAGATACTTGACATTCTACGTTCAAACAGCTTCAGTTTGGGGTAGTAGCCCATGCTTAACCATTCCAACACTACCTATGAAAATGCTGCAAGAGAACCAGATTGAACCCGTGACTTCTCTTTACTTTAAGAAAAATATAAAGCAATATTCTTTTTGCAACTTCAGTGTGGAAAAATACTGAATCTATTCTTCTGCCAATGGCCTAAAATGCCAACCTTACTGAAATTCATTTGTCCCCTAATGCCACAATGCAACTGCCTCCAGGATTCATGCTGCCCAGGCAGACAGATCCACACACAGGCTCATTTGTCTCCTCTCTCCAGTCCCATCCTGCAGTGCTTTGTATCTTTACATAATATGGCTTCCCCTGAAGCATGAGGTGTTAGCTTCTTGAGAGCGCTCAGGCCCATTGTACCTTCTCCGTCCTCACTGCTTTGTACTGGCAACGGTAAATTGAGTTTCCTGAGTGGAAATACTTTTCATGCATATGGGAGAGATGTATCAGGAAGGCAGCCAATTAGTGAGTAGAAAGAAAGAGATTGATCTTTGTTGTTCCAGATAGTGTTCGTGAGTATCAGCAAAAACTTTAAGAAGTTGATATTATTTCTGATGCCTTCTCTCTTTCTCTCAGGCCAGTAATTTACTCAAGGTCCTATAAAGTGATGGTTGTGGAACTTTTACTTGGCTTACTGCCTGCCAAACATTTTATTAAATTGTGGCCATAGACTCAGGATCTATAACAAGATAAAACAAACATCCGAATACACACCCTCACACAAACGTACTTGAAGGGTTCATGGATTCATCTCCTTGATGGAAAGCTTGATACCGATTCAATCCACCATCCCAATTTAAAGCCAATACTTGGCTCTAGGAGAATGTAGTGCTTTACTCAAGGTGACTCAAGAGGTCTGAAACTGAAGTATTGTAACTTCAAGTCTGATGCATGTCCCTAAAAATACTCTACCTCTTACTTCAGAATTCGGTTTGCTTTAATATCTTATTCAAATTTTGTATTTTCTTCTTTATCCTCTATGTCAATCAAGTGAGATCCGTTGTGGATTAGAAAGAAATTTTAACAAGCTACAGTGGCTATTTGGAGTTTAATTTACAGATTATTGAAATATTTCCTTTCTCTCTACTTTTAACTAATTTTTTCTTCAGTTGATTTTTTCAGTGCAGTTCATCTTCTCTAAGTTACCAGTAAGCAGAATTGCTTTCTTCTGGCCAATTTTTGAAAAATTCAAACTGGAATCCACACATGTGAGTACAATAACATTTTTAAAATAGATATTTCATACACAGACAAGTCCATCTTACTTCATATATCCTTTAGGCAGGGTGATCCAGAAATGCAAAGAAGTTTTCCCTGTTGGCCAGATTTATGTCATTTGGGGAAAAGTGAGGAATTCTTCCCTTAGGGTGCTAGAGCTACAGAAACAGGAGGAGCCTTGCAAAAGTCTTTGATTTTGCTCTGGAAATATGAGGGGTGCCAACAACTTGCTGTTTCCTTAATGGCATTTGAGTGAGAGATGTTAAAAAGAAATAAATTGAGGAATATATTCAAATACATCTTACAGGTATTTGCCCAAATCTCTCTTTTCTTTTTGACACCTGTCTTTTGAAAAATGCTTTTGTTTTGACATTTCATATAAGTGCCTTTGTCACTCATATTGAATCCTCACTGACCCTGGGATAGCAGTTTGGTGAAATTCAGAATGGGCAAAGTCTGCCTTAGAGATCGAAGCACTGCCAATGCCTAGTGGAAGGTTTGTCTGAAGGTCAGGAAAGAATGCTAGCAGAGTTTCATGGTTTGCAAAATGGTTAGCTATTTCTTCTTCAGTGGCTAAGATGAAATGGCTGCTGCTGACTCTAGAAATGTCTACAGAACATATAGCCACAGAATAGGCTGGGTGTGGAAAGAGATGAAAGCAACAAGAAACCTGTCTGAATCATCATGAAGCTTCAAGTGGCCGATTTACTGAAGTGCTGCCTTAGGTCCATTTTCCTAATGTGTAGTCTGATAGGATTAGTTTACAAGTAATGCATTTGGGAAGAAGAGTGAGAAGAGCACAGCAGAACAAGAGTAGAAGCTAAATGATTTAGTGTCAACTGCAAACTAGCTCCCATGTGATCAGAGAGCAGTAGAATTATACTATCCAATGTGGTAGGCATAGCACACTTGGAAATTTTGTACTTAAAGGTGATGAGAATTGATTGACAAGTGCTGAAAATGTAAAATGCTTTCATGATTTTGAAGCGAGTACAAATGTCTTAGTAACATTAAAAAATCTCTCTGTGTTGAAACAATATTTTGGATACTTTGTGGTCACTAAAATGCATTGTTAAATTAATTTCATTCATTTACTTTTCTATTGTTATGTGGCTACTAGAGAAAATCAATTATGTATGTGGTTGATGTTATATTTCTTGTGATCGGTGCTGCTTTAAAATGACATCTGACTCTATGTTGGTCAGGAGTAGCTGATATGAAATGAAATGTCTTCTTTCTTTCTCTCCCTCCATTCTTCTTACCTTTAAAAAATTTGGTTTCGTAATCACTCATATGCTTTTATCACTTACCAAGGCAGGCAAGTTCTCTGAATCTCTTAGTTGAGTGACACAGAACCTTGTGATCTTGTCATCCAAAATGTTATCATCCACAAATGTTCTTCTCTAATCACTGTAACACAATGGATGCTCTGACAGATTGGTGGTGGGAAGAGATATTGGCAGCAGTTTTTCAAAATAATCAGCTTGTTCAAAGTCCAAAAACACATTTTCAATTGGTTTCCAGATTCCAAACTCTTTTCATCCATAGGCCCATTTTATTGATGGTAAGTTATTGTAATATAATACCTCAACAAAGAGGAGGGCACTACATAGAACAAGCAACAACAGGCACCCAGAGGATGCTTACAATATCAGCAGCAGCTGCCAAAAAGATAAAAAACATATACTATGAAATCCATATATACATTTTATCGCATTACCTAAATTTTGGTCAAATCCATACTATTTCTCCTCAAAGTCACGGACAATTATTTTTTGCTAGAATGCGTTAATCGATGCTATGTACCACTTTTCCTGGAAGCAAGACTTTTTGTGATAGAGCTCATCTTCATCATCTTCATCATAGTCATCCTTATCCTCCTCATCACCACCACTTTGCCAACATTGGGAGTATCTTCCAACTTTTGCCCATGGTACATGGATCTCTAAGAGGTCCATTAAATAATTTGAAAAAGAAACATTGAGGCATTGGAGATAATAAGGCAAAATCTACATGATGAATAAAATGAACAGCATAACCACTATCCTATCTCCATTGCAAGTAAGGGGCCAACAAAAGTTGAAGATACGGTGCCTTTCCAGAATGTGACCCAACCACAGAACATTTCATTGAAGTGGAGGCGATTATAATCCTTTCTCTTTTGCTGTGGTTTCACTTTCCTTGCATTTGAAAAGAGAACCTGGTAAGTCCTGCTGAGGAATGGGCAGGGTACCAAACTCCATTGTCAGTGGTAGAAAACAAAGCACTGATTTCCACTATGATGACAGTGGAGACAGTGACAGAGCTGAGACAGCAAGGAGGACAGGACAGATATAGAATTTCATGATCCTATCAATAGTTTATCCAGAAAGTATTAATGCAGACTTGATTGTAATATTTGGGACGCGCACCAATTCATCTAATCCATGTTACAATTAGTTTAGAGGGAATTATTCCTTGTCAACAAAGAATGGAAAACACACCACAACTAAATAATAAAATGCTATTTGTATATGCACACTGGTTCAATTACTTGAGGCAATTAAACTAATATTTCAAGGATGATTTGAAAGGAGCATAACTAGGTAAAGAAGATGCCAATAGGAACTCAATGAATAAAGCATTTTTGCTGTAATTTTGAATAGGAAAGATGTGGAATGGACCAAAGAACTGAGCCAACCATATTTAATGTTTATAACTACCCCAAATCAAACTTTTTTGTGTGTTCTTTAATCCAGATGAAGCTCTCTTCTTATGCAAACAATAGTTTTGACAGTTTCTAGAGGAGGTTTTCTTGCCAGCACTAGTTTTAACTGCTGCCTGAAAGGGATGGGGTACAACAAATAGAAGTTTGTTTCCCTAATTCTGCTCTAGAAGTTAGTTCTCCTGCTGATTAATTTGGGTGTGAGAATCTCCCCTTGATATCCTAATTTAAAGGAACAATAATGCAATGCATGCCAGGACTTTTCTTAAAGAATCTCAAAGGTCTTACTGACACCTACAATACGCTCCACAGAAATCCCTAGAGAATACACACTTAAGAGGTAAGAATGACAGGTGGCCTCCTATAAATGAAATGAGAAAGCTAAGAATAAGAAAAATTAATGGACTCAGCCCAAGTCTTAGATAGGCTTACATATGAAGGGCTTGTTTTTCTACCACTGCAAAGTATTCTGCTTTATTGTGACACAACTGCTTCCTATGAGATTTAGTAAATTAATATTAACATCTTAATTAGTTACCATAACAGGAAAGAATAATGACACGAACATTAGCATAGGACTAGCTGTTGGTCAGGTCCCTGGGTAGAACAAATGGTTTGCTCTCCCCTCTGAATCTAAATGCTGGCACTTCACACCCCTCAAGCAGTATCATGGAAGAAAAGCCTGGCGATATGATTTCATAAAGGACACTGCTAAGAAGGCTTGATGGAGTAGTTCTACTATACAAGATGTGTCCAGAGGGACAATAACAGGCTTTCTGGAGCTCTTAACAACCTTGTGGAATGAACCTGTACAAGTAAAATTCTTCTAGCTAGTATGGATAAAGAAATTCTAAGATCTGAGAATGTTTAAGTTCTAATGTTCAGATCTGTTCAGTAACTAGGTCATTACCTCCAAGCATGTGACCAGCCCTGCAGTGAGTAGTTAGGAGACTGAATTCATAGTCTAGAAGTCCAACTAATATTTTCATAATTCCAAGTAAAATGGTTTTAACTTTCCCTTCTGTTCTACAATGAAGCACATGTAGATAGTTGTGATTGTTGTGGCATATGTCAAGTTCATGGCAACTCATGGTCAATCAGAGGTTTAGGGTAGGACTGCTCCATAGAATTGTCTGATCTGTAATCTTTTCAAGAATACATGTAGGTGTTTTTCTCCCATAAAATGCCTAGTGGGTTTGAATTACTGTCCTCTTAGCTTATTGTAGCACCAGGATTGTTGTAATCATAGGTTATACCTGAGAATAAGAATTACTGAACATTGAACCCCAGTGGCGTAGTGGTTGTGTGCAGGACTGCGGCCCTCTGGGTTGGAGATTCAAATCCAGCAGCAAGGCGGGGCCTCCTACTCCCACCACTAGAGGGCAGGGATGCCCCCTCAAAAGAAACAAAAACAAACAAACAAAAAGTACTGAAGCAGTGGTTAAGAAACATTTTAAAATATCTGCCCTCACTGTAGAATGGGAAAGAGTGATTAGTCAAGAAAGTAAGAATGGTTAGCAATTTTTTCTTTTGTTTTAAAGGAAAAACCATAACTACCATTTTAGTGAGCTAAAAAATAAGGGGCTCAATATTCTGAAGTACTTAGGAATGTGAACCTAAGGAATGCAACACAATGATTTACATTGGTGAACAGAAATCTCATGTAAACAGCATTACCAAAGCATAAGGAATGACCAAGGTTTTGCTTAAAAGCAATTACAATTAGAAGGGTTTTTAGGCAATTTTTACTCTTGGATATGAAATAATAATATTTAATTTGTAACATTCTTGTTTCAGATGAGATTAGCGATACCAGGAGGGGAAGGGGAAGGTATGGTAAAAAGGGAGAACTGATCACACATATCTATATATAAGCCCCTCCCTGTGGGACAGACAGTAGAAAAATGGGTGAAGGGAGACATCAGACAGTGAAAGACATGACAAAATATAATAATAATTTATAAATTATCAAGGGTTCATAGGAGGGGGCATGGAGAGTGAGGAGAAAAATGAGGAGCTGATACCAAGGGTTCAAGGAGAAAGAAAGTGATGATGACAACAAAAGTACAAATGTGCTTGATATGATGGGTGGATGTATGGATTGTGATGAGAGTTGTATCAGCCCCCAATAAAATGAGTTAAAAAATTAAGCAAAACACACACGTGTGTGCACACATGCAACTCAGAAACTAGCATCTGAATTCTACTTGTGTCTATTAGTAGAATGCATTTTATCATGGGTGTTCTCTACCACTCTACTGAAATCTTCCTGTTCAGTTTTCACCATCTCAAATATATTTCTCAGTCTATTGCTATAGTCATTTCGCAAAAACGCAAATCTACTAATGGCCCCAGCCTAGGGACCCCTTGCCTACTGTTGGCACATTAAAGTCAATATGTTCTGACAAACTGCTTCCATTGGCCCACTTTCTCAGTGATGTTCATTGTTGTTGGGTCAGGCCTCATCTCCTGGTGATTCTGTGCACAACAGGGCAGTTGTGACTCCCTGGGTTTTTGATTGGCTTCCTTTTAGACGCAGGTAGCTAAACCTTTCTTCCTAATCTGCCTATTCAGCATCACTTTAGCCCCTGAGCTTCCAGTGACAAATGGGCTATAGCTCTGTTTAACTCATATAGTCTGGAAATAGAAACAGAGTATCCTGCATGGAATTCAACAATTCTACCAATAAAACAATAGTGTCCCCTCAACGTCAACTTTCCAGGTCAATAATAAGCACCCTGTTTACATTTTTAAGAAAGTCTTGTTCCTTCTAGAAGGACTGCACTTGCTTCTAATTCTCTGCTATCAGCTCTCTGCCTCTTCTTCTCTACATATTTATTCTCCATCATCATATAACTAGTTCCAGTTACCATTCAGTGATATGACCCATTTATTTACAAAGTGGTAGCTAATACTTACATGGTAAGTGCCAAATCTCTATTACTTCAATTCAAAATACTTAGATGCTCTTAAATATGTGCTGATTGGTATTGACTGTATTTATATTCATTTCATTTATCCTTCATAAACCACAGATAAAGAACACTCCCCTTTCAGTTGATACTTAAGAGGGAAAACACATAGCATTGTTTCAGAAACTGATTATGCAGATTGACTCTCCAACTAAGAAATTAGAAAATTAACTCAGCATCACAGCTGTGGGACTTAAATTATAGAACCAGCTATATTTTGAAAACTTTGAAAATCTGCCAAAAGAGAAAATTATAAGATTGATTCTGTAAATGATGGTGTTCAAAAGTTAAGCTACTTCCCTAATGGATTTGTGAGAGTTGTGGGTTTTTTGTAACACTCCTCCCCCCTACATCTTTTATTTTCTTCCTTTTGATCAATGGATATTTTCTATTCCATCCTGCAGAGAATAATTGTACTCGAGAAAATGCAAACCTATAATCATTTGTGAAATGCAAAGGCAGTTCTAGACTAAGTAAATGAATCATGATGAGTGTCCGATGTGACAAACAGAACAAACTTACCCCACACCCACTTGTTTCTTGTCGGTAAAATAACATGATGGGTGGTGGGTGGTGAAGAGAATTAAACTTCTATTTTTTAAGAAAACAGTGTTGAAACGAGGCATTTTTCTAATTTAGAAAGCATTTATTCCTGAATTTGGCATCCACATGAATATGTATACATATAAATGTGTGGTGCATACATGTACAGCTTGATACACAATTCCAAATGGAACATACCCATGAATCAGCATGCTAGAGGTTCTTGCATATAACCTTTGATCACCATGGAAGACTTTAACCTATTTTTGTACTTTATGCAAATGATAACATAGTATTCTTCCTTTTTTTTTCTATAACCACCTTCTGGCTTGTTTCCTTCAGTACTATATTTGTGAGTAGCTATACTTTGTTAATTCTTATTGTTATCCAGCATAACATTGTGTGAAAATACCACAATTTATTTATCCATTCAACTTTTGATAGGTCTTTGGGTACTTTCCAGGCTGGCTTTATGAATACTGCTATTATGAATATTCATGTTCTTGTCTTTGTTGAACATATGTATGAATTTTTTCCAAATGTTAAACCGACCTTATATTCTTGAAACAAACTATTTTTTGCAATATATTATTTCCTTTTATGCATGCTGGATTTGAATTTCTAGTACTAGACAGGGTACTGTTGCATTTATATGCCTATAAAAAGTTCATCTATAACTTTCTTTTCTTTAATGTCCTTGTGAAGTTCTGGTGTCAGCTCTATCTAGATTTTATGTAAGAGGTAAAAATGTTTCCTCTTTTTGTGCCCTCTGTATATGTTTATTTAATATTGTTCTTGTATTATCCTTCTATTAGTATTGATCTCACATTAGCCTGGTGGCCTCTTGGTTAAACATTGGGCTTTGATCTGCAAGGTTGGCAGTCTGACACGACCAGCCAACTTCAAGAAAGAAAGATGGCACTGTCTGCTCCCACAAACAGAATCAGAAACTCACAGGGACAATTCTCCCCCATCTACAGAGTTGTTTTGAGTCAGCATTAATGAGATGATGCCACATCTGGCCTTGTTTTTATATCATCCTTGGATATGTGGAAGAATGCACCCATGAAATTTTTTGGACCTGGAGTTTTCTTTCATGGAATGTTCCCATGAACATATTGAAATTATTTAATTGTTTTTTGATCCAGGTTTCACGTTCATTCTATGAACTTAGAAAACTAAATTTTTCCAGAAAAAAATGCCATTTCATCCAATCTGATTACCTAAGTGATATTAAATTGTTCATGGTATCAATTTATTTTGGAATTTGAAGACTCTATGGGGACATATTTTTATGTTAATTTGTATATGTTAAATTTTACAAGTAGTTTTATACACTATCCACAGTTTTGAGACTTAAGTTATTTTTCTTTAATTTATTAGTAAGGCTAAATGATAATTGGGTTTTCAGCTCCTTTTGTAATTGAGTTATTGAAATATGTGAACTAGCATAATTTCCCTCTGAAAACATGACTTATTTTTACCTTTTTTATGAAAGGTATTTTTCAATTTGAATACGATTTTAAGTTGGTATTTATATTTCTGTCACTTCACAACATATTATTTCACCATTTTCTGACTTCATTATTTTTTAAAATAAATTTTAGTCTTTGTAGCCACTTTGAAAGTAACTGGCTGCTCTTAAAAGTTTTAGTTTTTAGTTTTTGTTTTTTTTTTATTTGGTGGGGGGCATCACTTCTCTCTGGTGGTCATGGGAGCTACCCAGCCTTGCTGCTGCTGGATTTGAACTGCCAAGTCAGTGGGCTGCAGTCTCGCACTCAACCACTAAGCCACCGGGACTCAGCCAAAAGTTTTAAATACAATTTCAGGGTTTGTCCTGGAGAAACAATGATAACTCCTATTTGGGGCATCCATAATACCTTGAGGCTTGTTTGGTACCTTCAGATCACTTCAGAAAGCTCTTGTGATTCCTTCCACTATGTCTATGACCACATACTATCTCCTCTCTCCCTCTGTGACCACATATCTCTAATACTTTTCTCCTACCTTTATTTTCCCTGTGCATCAGTTTTATGCTGTTCACTTCCCTGTTTGGAATTCACTACTCATTCTGTGGTCAATATGATGTTAAGTTCAATTCACGTTCATCAGAACAAGTATATGTCATGGATCTACATGGTCTGTTTAATTTTCCTATAATTTCCATTATGTGTGTGTTTGTGGTTAAATTATTTTCTACCCCTGTGCACTTCTTTACTGTTGCTTTTCACTTACCCTTTTCCTCTATTTTTTGAACATATCTCTCATAAGAACATTGGCGTTAATGTCTACAAAGTTCAATATCTATGGTCTTATTCTTTTGACTGCTTTTGTGGAAGACTGATCACACAGTCTTGATTAACCCTTTAGCATGAAGTTTTTGATTGCATGGTGGACACTGTATAAAAAAATAACCACTTAGATTATAGTTTATATAATTACCAGAAGGGTGACTCTTTTTTTCCTAATACAAAGAACATATGTGTCTGATTACTTTAAACAACACAAGAGTGCACAGCAGTTTAATCATGCATTTTAAAATTTAATTTTAGAAGTTTTTTTTTTGGGGGGGGGGGAATGTGAACTATTTGGCTCAGTCAAATTGATAGAATACTTGGATACTTGTTATATTTTTCATCTAGTGGCTTCTTTCCTTGATTTTAGTCCAGTGGAATGAGCGCTAGACTTAATTACTTAATATGACTGTAAGAAGAACTGCCTCCTTCATTCCATTTAATGGAAGTCTTTCTTTATGTCATTGGGAAGCACATCCCCTTTCTTCAGTCTAGTTAGGCTGCGGCCCATGGAAAAGGTGAAACCATGTAACCTCTGAGGCTAAATCATAAGATTTATCTTCATGGTAGTCTTGAGACAGTCTCTTGTGGAGAATAGCCACCTTGCTGCAAAACTCCAAGGACACTAGTAGGGACAATGTGCAGATATCACATTCATCAGTGAACTCTGAAATTAAGATTTGTCCAAATGATTCTACTTTCTAACTGAAGAGGCATCCCAGACTTTGAGTCTTTCTAGCTGAGAACCCAGAAATCCTGCAGGCAGATATGATGTGACCTCTCTTCCCAATGTCCTATTCTTCTTTATGTCCCACCTAATACTTTAGCATAATGATATGACTGTGAAATGCTACTCTGTTTTGAAGTAATTTCTCCCCATAGCAATAGACTATAAATATTGAAATTTTGACTAGGAGCATTGGGTGAACCTCTTACAGGAAGCAATGCTTTCTGTATCTTTTATATCTTCAACTCTGCAACGTCCAATCTTGGTATAATTTATGAAAAATGAGAACTATTTTAATTCCTCAGATACCAGAATTTGAATCTACAAAGGAAAACTGATTAGGGTAAGCTCAGACTCCTCAGGAGAAATCATGTTGGCAAGAAAATAATGGAGGGACATACAGAAAATTCAGAACAAAAAACTACCAACTGAAAACCAATAAATGTATCCCTCAAATATGTCGGAGCACTAAAGGTATTTCCAGACAAAGAAAAACTAAAAGAATCTGCAAGACAAACATGACAAAAATATTAATGGGATACATATGGACAGAGAATGACTAGTAACAGCAGGCAAATCAAAGAACAACATACAAGACAACATTGTTCAGACAGAAATACAATAAAAGGAACACTGAAAACCACACAAAGACACCAGTCAAACCAAAATAAAATAAAAACATATATCAAGCACAATGACATCAACAAGCCAACACATAGCAATAAATACACTGAATGTCAATGAATTAAATACATAATGAATTAAATATCTAGAGATAGAAAGCAATGACCTGGATTAAAGAAAACAAGAGCCATCTACTTGCAACCTACAAGAGACACATCCTTAATCCCAAATTAAAATACAGTAAAGAGCAAAGATTGATTTCCAAGGTATTCTTCACATTGAGTTTCAAGTTCATCTCTTGAAGTGTGACAACTTCAAGGGGTCATGATAAGAGGGAAATATTATATTATTTATGTAATCTTCTATGACATTGTCATAATGTCTATCTTATTCCAGCGACTTCTTGAAAGAGCCTTAATTTTAGCACTGTGAAATTTTAGAATCAAACATGAGGTTCTTTCTAAAAGTGTGCATTTTATTGTGCTCATGTTAGACTTCAGTTAGAATCTCCTTTTTAATGGCCTTGTGTCAGGTAGATCTGACAAAGCATTTGACACTTTAACTGCTCCTGAAAGACAGAAATATGTGTCCAATAAAGCCACTAAGCTAAGAAAAGTGGGGGAAATGAGGCTAGATCTAAGACATAGCAATAGCCCAAATTGAAACAGTTCATTCCAACATAATGTTTCCTTTTGTGCATGTATGAGAGTCAAATGCATACAAAGTACCTATTTATCTGCTCACAGTCAGTCCATTTTTAAAGTCAAGCAGAAACACATTTGCTGACCCAGGGAACAAAAATGACATCATTACCTAATGAACTGTTACAGAATTCATTTGAATATGACTGTCCTTTTGAAAAGTATGAATCTTTCCAGTGATTAAAGTGATTTAGACAGGAGTAGTGCAGAGTAGACAATATTAATTTAGGAATGCGTCATTATGTTCAGCATCAGTCTGGAACCTAATGAGCTGATTCAAATTCATTTAAATCACTTGAAAAACACATACAGTGACTATAAAATGTACATAATTTTAACCCAAAGACATTTCCTCCCAAAACCAATATATTTCGATCAGCAGAAATAAAGTAAATCAATAGATTTTTTTTTCTTTCTCAAGTAATTGCGCTCCTACAGTCATGAGATTTTGAAATGAACTATGGCTGTGGAAAAAACCTGAACTGAAATTTTGATTTGAAGTAGGAGTGAGTTAAGCGATTGGTGTTTCATAATTTGTTTAACTGAAAGATTTACAGATGATGATGTAGTGCTTCTTCAACCCCCCAAATTACTGTGGTATTAGCTGTGAAATAGCCTGGAAGACTAGACTAGTTGTGGAAAGAAATCAAGGACAACATATATGAAGAAAGCTAAAGGCCATAGAAAAGACAAGAAAGGAAAAATATGGATGGCAGAAATAACTCTGAAATGTCTTTGTGAACTTGTGAACAAGTGAGGAAGTTAAAAATCTTCAAAAAAAAAAAAAAGCTCAGGAAGAGGCATGAAGTATAATACTACAAAATGCAAAAATTTAGAATTAGAAAAACAAAAGGAAACCAAAGGTCAGAGAATTTTCAGCATTCCTCAAGCTGTATGAACTTAGGACAAAAATCGCAGCCTCAATTGGAAATATTGAAGCATTCTATAGGTAAAGGTTTGGACGATTCAGGAATCACCAAATAATAGAAAGACCAGAGTCAATGTACCAGAAATAATTGGGCATGGCACTCTCCAGCCATTTCAGAAGGTAGCATATGAATAAGAACTGAAACTACTTGTGAAAGAATCCAAGATACACTGAAGACATGACTGAAAAACAAGGCTCTGGGGATTGTTGAAATGACATACAAATGTTTCAAGAAACAGATGTGAATCTGGAATTTCTTAATTGTCTATACCAAGAAATTTGGAAGACAGCTACCTGACCAACTAACTAGAAGACATCCATATTTGTACCCATTCTAAAGAAGGGGGAGCCAACAGAAAGATGAAATGATTGAACAGTATCATTAATATTACATTCAAGTGAATTTTGCTGGAGATAATAAAAAAGTAGTTGCAGTAATACATCAACAGGAACATTTAGAAGACATAAAAGAGGACATCAGTGATGATGTCAGATGGTTTTTGACTGACAGCTGGAGGATAATGCCAGATTGATGTTTATGTGTATTTAATTGATTATGCAATGACATTCCATTGTGTTGCCACTGCAAACATGGAAATACAGGGAAACTCAATTCTGTTAGTGCACAAGGTGTGCATAGACCAAGATTCCGAACAGAACAAGGAGGGACTGTGTTTATTTTTAGAAAAGATATAAACCAGGATTGAATATTTTTCCAAACTTATTCAAGTTGTATGAGGAAAAATTATCTAAGAACTTGCAATGTAAGAAGAACATGGCACCAGATTGAAGGAAAATTCATGAACAAACTTGCCTCTACAAATGACAGAACTTTCCTTGCTGAACAACTACACTATTTGAAACAGTTATAGATGAGGGTAAAGATTTCAGTATGGATTATACCTCAACATAAAAAAATGAAATCCCTCTATACTGAACCATCAGAAAATGTTACGAGGTTGCTGGGGAATTATCTATTTTCTTAGAAAGAAACCCTAATTTTTCCTCCACTTTTTTGAAGATGTATTGTTTATTTAGAAACCTGGGAGGTAGGTTGCAGAGAGGTTGAGTAGAAGCTCCTACATCTTGACCAAATCTGTTAACTTGATCTGCAACTATTTCTGCCACTTCCTTTATGTTACACGAGGCTATAAAAATCCAATTTCCTTGAGATGACAGCTGTTGGGTTTTCATATTTTTGAAAGGATCATGACTGGTATCTAGACATTCATAAATAGGATTTATCCAACATTTCACATAAATATTCCACTACAGTGAACCAATCTGATGATCTGGAAGTTTTTCTTTTGCATAATTTCCTTGTAATGAGTCTCTAGGTTTTTGCCTCTTTCTTTATAAGTCCTGTAGATGAGTAAGAGAATACTTTAATAACTCTAAATTTAACTTCTGACTTTTAGCTTTTCAAGTTGTTATATAATTTTAAGGAAGCATTTTTTTTCTCAAGGTGAAACTAATTGCATTGACCTAGAGATGAACATAAAGTGATACTAAGTTCTTCTTTTTAGTCTCAGCAATAGAAAACAAATGGAAATGTTCTCATTCCATTCTTATACAAAATTTCTCACAGTATTATCAACTCTCTTACCTTTGGGGTCTGCTACTCAGGAAAGGCAAGTTTCCTTATCTTTAATATGAAGAATAATGCTTTATCCTTTCTAGCTTACAATAAGTACGTTTGAGCACATTGTTTTAACCATTGTGTCAATCTATCGTGAGTCTTTCTCTTTTTGACTGATCTTCCATTTCTTTGATCATGATTTCCTTTTTCAGAGACTATTATCTCCTGAGAACCTGTAAAATATATAAGGTGAAGCTTCATTATCAGTCCTTTTACATAGCATTATGGCTATACATCTTCCAAAATAGACATGTTTGTTTTCTTGACAGCCTATGGTACTTTCATTATTTCAAATGTATCAATTCCTCATCCTTCTAACTTATTCATTGTCCAACTTTCATATGGATATGAAAGGAGAGAAAACATGGCATGGCATGTTTAAGGCTTCCAAAGGGCATGCTTACTCTTCAACACTTAAAGAATCTTGTGCAGCAGATTTTCCCATTGCAACTCTCTGTTCTATTTTTTAATTGCTGTTTTCATTATCATCGATTGGGTATATAATCTAGATAAAATCCTTGCTACCTTGCATATTTTCTCCTTATTTCATGATATTGTGAAGAGTTGAGTTTTCTTGAGGATTTTGGTTTTCTTAGCATTGAACTGTAATGCACAAGGAAGACTGCAGTTTTTGATTTTCATTCACAGGTGTCTCCATTCCTCCTGGATTTCAGCAAATGGGGGAACTAATACACCTTCCTCCAATGATGGTGTACCATTATTTTTTCATATAGTTTGCTTCTTTGGTTATTTGCTTAGTATACAGATTGAATAAGTGTGGTAAAAGGTTACAGTCTGGATAACATAACTTCCTGATTTAAAAACCAGCCAATATCCCCCCCTATTTTCTTCAAATTACTTCCTTTTGGTCCATGTACAGTTTCCTCATGAGCAGACTTCAGTGTCCTGAAATTTTCATTCTTCTCAATGTTATCCGTATTTCAGAATGCTACATGTACTGTGATGCATTTGAATAATCAATAAAACATTTATCTGGCATTCTTTGTTTTCTGTCAATGTCCACTGTATTATCCACTATCATTGAGTCACTTTCAATACTAATAATCTAATATATTAGAGTGATTTAAATTAGCAGGGCCCCATTTTCATAAACAGTATTCAGTCTTTCACATAGGAGATGAATTATAATAGATATCACTATAGGCAGATTTCTGAAACAAAGAGAGGGCAAATTTTCAATTTTGCCAGAGAGTGTCATATTTCCATGAAAATAAGATTTACTCTCATGAAAATTAAATGAAATAATTTCTTCATAAGGTATCCTGTACTTCCAAAACAAACATTTTATATCTTGCCAGTCTGTTTGGTAAAAGGTAGTATCTCATTATTGCTTCACTTACATGTCTTTCATTCTGCATGTATAGAATGTACATGCAACTGCATGTATGCAAGTTATTTATAAAATATTGTATCTTATGAAATAGCTTTTCACATATTTTGCCTATTTCCCCCCTATTTTTCCTGAAAGGGATTGTGTGTTTTTTTACTACTTATGGTGAAGGAACATGCACCGGTATTAATATAAATATATATTTTAAATTCACTCTCCCCAAGTCAATTCTGATGCACAGTGACTCTAGAGGACAATGTAGCAATTCCCCGCAGGGCTGCATATCTGTACATATTGATGGAAGCTGATTGCCAAATCTCTCAGGAAACAGTTGGTGGGTTTGAAGAGCTGGACTTTGGGATAGCGGCTGAGTGATTAACTACTGCACCGCCAGGATTCTTACACTAGATATATTGTTGCTAATTTTGGATACTATGTGTTTTTTTCTGACTCATAGACATACTAAGTGCAACTGAAGGAAATACTGCCCATTCCTCTGCCTTCTTATAGTTGAGTCCTTTGCTGCAGCCAGTATCAGTCCTCACTGAGTCTTTCTTTACTGACCTTCCACTTTCCCAAACATGATGCTCTTCGCTAGGGACTGATCCCTCTGGATAATATTCCTATAAGACTGGAATACACTTCTTAGCACATGTCGAAACTTCTTAATGCTCTCAGTCTTTTTAGTATTTTCACATTTTCAAAAATGTTTACTTATTGATTCTAATTTAAAGGAAGAAATAAGGTAAATCAAATTTTTTTTTGTTTCAGTAAGCAATCCATTTTATTTCAGTGATTTGGATTTCAAATCGCTTGTTATATAATATTTCCATATATTAGCCTATTTCTATGCTTTTCTGTTTTAAGGAGCATGTGTCCATGTCTAAAGTATTAAATTCTTTGAACTACCATAACTTCATAATCCCTTTTAATTTCTAGTGAAACATTATTGTGCCTACATATTCTCAATAATTGCTTGTCATATATAATCTTTAATCAACTGTAAGAGTTTAAAAAATAATTTATTGATTATTTTAATATTAGTTTCTATTTTTATAACCAAATAGCATCTAACTTCAAGTTCTATTTTGCATACCATTATTCATATTACTTTGCTCATTTACAAAGATTCTTAAAGTGGACTTTGTAATAATTTTAAATGCTTCCACTTAATCATTTATACATTAATATCTAACAGACATATTGAAACTCAACTACATATAATTTTTTCTACAGTATCTAAATGAATTTTTCTGATAATTTAAAAGCACAATAAGATTGTCTTTAAAAATTTTATCTACTTTCGCAATTTGATAAATACATATCAAATTAGTGACTGTTGTCAACCCTCATAGAGCTGAAATTCTAGCAGAACTCTATTTTCCTGTTGCATCTTTGCCTTGGATGACACCGATGGAAATATTTCAGATACAATAATGTTACAGGTATTTTCTCATTCTGTCAGTACATATGTAACAGGGGTACTTCCATAATGGGATTATAAGCATGATGCCAACTCTTGGGTTGAAAGTCATAATTACTGTGCAAAAATAGTAACTAGTACTGTCTTTTTAAGTAAAATTTTCTTTAGAAACGGTTGTTTAGTTTAACCACCAATGTTTTTCTCACACATACACAAATACACACCTACATATATATATGTGTGTGTATGTATAATTTCTATTTTTTCCTTATTTAAAGTAGTGCAGTATGTAAACAGATTATTAAAATCGACATAGTTATAGCAATAATCACTAAATAATACAAAACATATACTATCACATTATTATTATTTATTTATTTTTTTAAGAATCACTGCCCTCAGGTGGTGGGAGTAGGAGGCCCAGCCTTTGCTCCTGGGAGCCGGAATTGAACCTCCATCCCAGTGGGCCACAGTCCCGCGCACAACCACTACGCCACCGGGGCTCAGTCCCACATTATTTTTTATACTTGAATTTTAATAAAATTGTAACCAGTAATTCTCAGAAAGCCAACCTTTCATAAACTAGAGACCACGATCAAAATACATTAAGGTACTCTCCATATGGAGAGTTTTCACATTTTTCCCACTGCATGGAGACTCCCCGAAGGTGGAGCAGTTCAGTCATGCCCCATATTCTTAAACAAAAAGTACAGTATTTTCATTAATTGTTTTGACAAAATATGGACTACACATCAGTATAAATGATAAAATTAATGGCCTTCTATGCTCAAGTGAGCCATATAGATATTCTTATTTGAAATTCATACTTAAGTTTATCTACCCCAAATGTTTTTTGTTTGTTTGACTAATGAAATTGATAGCAGCGTCTCAGTGTAAAAGAGGAAGGCTCTCAATGATCTGGGTTAACACAGTGGATGCAAAAATGGCACATATAATGTGGATGGCACAGAGGCCAGCAATATTGTACTCATTTGTACATGTGAGTCCAAATCAATTCCAAATCACCTAACAACAACAACAACAAAACAATCATGTTGATGGTCAGTCAGCTTACAGGTGTCAAATTCGAAGAACTCTGGTTGTAATCCAATCCAATTACATGTGTGTCTATGTCAGTTTCAGAATTTTTGACTTTTTATTTCTCCTTCAATGAGATCAAACTCTGATTGAAGATTCAGTGACACTAAATGTTTTAACTTATGGAAGTTAAGCAAGGGAAGATTCAGGGTTACTCCCTCTGAAATCACGCGGCGTCCCCCTGAGCTGCTTCATCTGTATTGTGTGACTTGTCTCTTTACTTTCAACCCATAGCCCAGATACAACAAATATAGTCAACATGTGTGTGGGAATAATCATCAGGCAAAGTCATATGTGTTTATTTTTAGTTTTTTATTCATAGAACTTTATGAAGAATAGAAAAAAGTAGTCTGTTGCATAATTGTCCTGCTGCTGCATAATTGCCAGTCATTGTATAATTGATCATGCTCCATCTTCATGATCCTTGGTGAATTGAACGGGTACCCTAGTCTATTGATCAATATGCCATCTGAGTCCATTATTGTTTCTAATGTATCATTTTTTTGAGAGTTTCCATGATTTTCACCAATCCTCTAATTTACCAAACATGATTTCTTTTCATAATGACTTGACTTTCCTGAGTAAGTGTCTAATGGCAGCAGATAGAAACCTTGAAGTCTTTTTTCTTATGGAATATTCTGATTATATTACTTCTAAAGTTTTTCATCTGGCTGTTGATGGCGACAGTATGCCCCATATTCTTTATCAACACCACAGTTTATACACTTAGGTTTTTCTTCTGTTATCTTTTCCCTCTATCTTGCCAGGGATAGCTGTCTAAGGTTATCATAAAGTCACATGACTCAAATAAAATGGAAGAGTGGTTTTAAGAGAGAACAATATACTGTGATAAATATCACTTTAATGTTAATTTTCCAAAGTAAATGAGAAAAATGAAATAGAAATCTGCCATCTACTTACTTGGATCCTCAATGTAGGAAGTAATACAACACCTTCTCTTTGTGTTTCACCATAATTTCATGAGCATGTGGAGAAATTACATTTACATTTTATAGCATAAGCGCTATTCTTTCACGACAACCAGTTTCTTCCCTCTTTCAGCTAATATCATCTCATAGATCCTCATAAGAGAGTGTACATCTACGTCTTGCTAATGTCAATCCTCTAAAGTGAGTCATATGCTTCCAGACACTCCGTATACAAGCCTGACTTGGAAAGACTTGGAACATTAGGATCATATCCCTCTTCTAAGTAGGCTCTGAATGAAGAATTGTGTTCAGTGCCTCACGTGTGTGGACAACTCATCCAAAATTCCCTGAAGATTTTCAAAGGGTTGTGTCTACGGCAGGGTCGACATCACTCACATCAATCAGATGATAGTGTGTTGCTTGCACAAAGATGCACAGTCTCTGAAATCCTAGGGAGCTGCTCTCCCCTGTCCTGCAGAGTGCAAATATGCGTTGTGATCAACGCTATTTCCGGGAGTTTGCCTTATTTGGATGTGAATTTATTATAATGCAACTGATTTTATTATAATGCAACTGGTGAAGCGATATGTAATGCTTGCCCTTGGTAGGTAAAGCAGAATATCTGAGTATCTATCTATTTGGCAAGTAGTAGGTGATGTTGCTGTAAGTTTAGTTGTTATCAAATTAGGATCAACTCATGTGAACCATATGTGTCTGTATAGCATAACAAAATGTTGCATGCCTCTGCACCATCTTCATGAACATTCATGTTCAAGATGATTTGGCAGCTATTCTGTCATTCCATGTCATTAAGGATTTGAATTCCTTTCAATCTGTGTATCCACCCATGCCCTTTTCCACCTCTACTTTTAAAAGGAAATCAGCTTTCTAAAAATTGTTTTTTCCCTAATGGTGGGGCCAAATTAAACTAGCTGAAATCTCGAGATATTCCCTCCCAAAAAGCATTCTAATTGTATTTCTGCTTTGTTCCTTCTTCAAGCAGTCAGCTGTACAACCAGTATTCTTCACCAACACCACAGTTTCAATGCATCAATTTCTTTTCAGTATGGTGTTTTCATTATCCAGATTTTGTATGAATATGAGGAAACTGAAAATGCTAGACCTAAGACGGTACTCATATTGTTGATCATAGTGACATGCTTGCTCTTTACAGAGTCACACGTTATATGACATTCATGGGATCCTTGATTGCTACTTCCATGGACTGTGATTTTTGATACAAGTAAATAAAATAATTGACAATGTATGTCTCTCTGTTTGCCAGGATGAGGTTTATCTGTTCATTTGGGTGGATTTTTTTATGTTTAGATGTAGTCCAAATTAGATGATAAAATCTTTACCCTTTGCCGATACGTATTTCAATACGTCTTCTCTTTTTTAACCAGCACACAGTGAATGGGGTTTAAAATTTGTCAAAGTTAAAAGTCACAGTTTGTCCATTGGCACAGAAACATTCAAGATAGATACAGTTACTCGATTGAATTGTGCACTCATGAAGAACAAGTGATGTTTCCAGGGTTTAGTTATAAGAACAGTTCTAGAATAGCTGTGAGACTAGTTCTGCTTAATTTTCAAAATGTATCACAATGTTCTGGTCTTCTGAAAAGACATTGTCATTTTTGTTTGCACATTTTAATGTCTATTGTTCATATAATTTTACCTGTAGTGTCTAGTATTCACTGCTGTTGAGTTAATTCCAGCTCTCAGTTACCCTAAGGGACAGAGTAGAATTGCACCATGGAATTTCTAAGAATGTCCAGGCATCCTCAAACTATGGCCTGTGGGCCACATGCAGCCTGCCAGGGACATTTATCCAGCCCGCCTGGTGTTTTTGCTGTCGCTCCCTTCCTGTTTTGCAGGAGACTCATCCCAGGCCTGCAATGAATTTGTTCATTAGTTGTTGTTTTTTTCCCCCCAAAAAAACTATAGTCCTGCCCTCCAACACTCTGAGAAACAGTGAGCTGATCCCCTGTTTAAAAATTTTGAGGAACTTTGGGGGAGCAGACAGCTTCAACTTTCTCCAACTAGGAGAAAGAGCTTAAACTTGCTCTCTTAAATTGAAAGAATTTGGTGGTTTTTGTTAATCCTATTAGCAATTTTGAGAATAAGTTTTAGCAGTATAAAGCAAATATGAGCTTTGCATATCTTGGGTTCTGTTACCCACCACCAATATCAACATAAATGTCATTTATTCTTAGGTAAACTACATATGATCTGCTCTCCACATGTCATTTTATTTGTTCATGGTTTTGCTTTTCAAAGTGCATTTTTTTCCTTTTGAATGGAATTAATCTTGGTCCCCAGCTTTTTTTTTTTCAGTAGTCTGGTTTGCTAAATGTTAAAGATTTATTTTTCACTGCATACCTAATAGGAACATTTGTGCTTACGCTAATGGTAAGAACTTTGGAGCAAAATATGCTGAGTTTGTACTCTCAGATTCATTTAGGCACCAAGGATACACTTTCTAATGAAATAGTTTTTTAACAACCTCATTTTAAAAATTACTTTTCTCTTTTGTTGCAGTTGAAATGTCTTCTCTCTGTCACTTATACACTATCTCACCAAAATTAAACAATAACAAAGAATATATGACAAAAATACATATATGATGAGGCTTCAAAGGTTCATGAAAAAATTCATTATCATTTTATTTCAGTTACCACAGACTATTGAAGCCCCCACATATATTCTACTATATGTACTATAATATATCTCTCATATGTGTCTTTATAGAAATGTATAACTAATTGTAAAGTACATTTCCTTTACTTTTATTAACCTGAATCCATAGAGTTATCAGAAGATGATAAATATAAGAATCACAAATAATATGCAAAATGTTGCTATCCTTTCTCTGTATTGATTATACATCTAATGAAATTATTGTCATTTAGGTAGAAGAAGCTTTTTAAAATAGGAGTTGATTTTAGCCTGTCAATCAGATCACAATTTGATTACCTCATTTAAAGGGACTAAAGAGAAAAATACCTTGCTGGAGGCCAGAGACACCCACTCCCTGCAAGAGATTCCTGTTGGCAAGGCGCATGTAGTTAACCTGATAGAGACAAAATCCTGGAACTGGAGGAGACACATGGAGTCCCACACCAGCGCTGAGAAGTTTCCATCGCCACTGGATCCACAAAATGTTCAACCCTTTGTCCTACGTTCTTCCTGCATATGACATAATTGCATGGCTACATGAGTCTACAGAGGAACTTACAGACTACTTTTGGATATATGGCCTAATATTGGACTTAGGGACTTGAACTGGACTGGGCTGGGGTTTTTTCTTAATATACAACTACTCCTTGATTCAAAGCTCTCTCACACACATCTGAGTGACTCTGGATTTGTTTCTTTCGTCTACCCAGTCGAACACTCTCTCCCTAGCCCCTCCCAATCTCATGACCCCTTGATAACTTATAAATCGTTATTGTTTTCTCCAACCACTATTTCCCTTCAACCATGTTTGTGTTGTTTATTCTCTTGGTGGTGGTGGCTGTGGTTGTTATGCGTTGATCATTGAAAATGGTTTACCTTTCCTTCTCCCCCATGTTCCCTCTGCTTTCTTTGTATTGCCACTCCCATTTCTGTTTCTGAGGGGTTTAGCTGACCTGAATTTCATGTGTCCTGTGCTCTTATCTGGACTAGCCTATCTGCCTTATCTGGACTAGCTTCAGACTAGCCTACACTGAAAGGCAGGACTGTGACCTCAAAAAAACCCAAGAGAAATAATTGTACACTGCCCCATGGTTGACTCATACCTTTCTTTATCCATCCTTCCCTTGTGACCCTTCTGTAAGGGGATGTCCTACTGTTTACAGATGGGTTTGGGATCTCTGCTCCGACCACACCCCACACCCCCTGCCTTGTTCTTAGCAATAGGTTTTTCTGTGTGGGCTATTCTAATGATCCCTACCTGATTCCATCAACACCTCATGATGGCACAGGCTGGAATGCTTCTTCCAGCTGGTTGGCCACTTTTTTAACTTAAAACCTCTCAGATCCCAGATACTCTATATTTTG